>BSBK01000412.1:0-5000 GCA_027943335.1 Chamaecyparis obtusa
ATCAAAGAAAAAGGGATAAATTGTGTCAAGCGAATATTTGTTAGAGGTTTATCCTTTCCTTCTTTCAAACCCTTAATTTCAGTTTGTAGTGTCGTTAGTTGTTTAGCAATAATAGAAATAGGTGTTTCAATTTCCCTTATTTTCAATTGATCTACATCAAAGTTTTTTGGAAGGTTAACCCCATAGTTTCCATGCGCGAGAAGTATCATTCTTTTTAAGGATTAAGGTTCTTTTCCAACATCTTTTGGAATCTCTTTCTTTGTTCGCACTTTCAAAATTCCTCTTCGATGGGGTCTTCATCACTATCTGAGCTATCATGACGTCTGTGATTATCTCCTTTTTCTCAATTTTCTTGGTTGTCTTGATCGTCATTTCATTTATTCCATCATAATCATTACTATACATGGTTGAAAGTAGTATGATTTTTGTAGGTTTTTTGGATTGGTGATTCTTGATTGAATATAGGATTCATTCTTGAAGTTTCTCCTTGATCAAAAGTAATGATTCTAGGAGGATCTTCAAGTTTTGATTGAAAGGATAGTGGTTGGTTCTAGTATTAACCATGAAATTTTAAGTTTGTTCAGATTGTGTGAAGTATAACCCACTAATTTGGTCTTTAGGTGACTGAATGTTTGAACAAGTTCTTGTTTTAGGATTGTTTTTCTTTGAGTAAAAGATCAACTTGATTGAAGATTTAATGAGGATAATTTTAGTTGTCTGGATGAGGGTTAGAATGCACTAATATGCGACTACTAAGAATTGGATTGATTGATTTAAGATAAACAAGCAATTGAACAAGGATTGATGATTTGAAACTGATAACACTATTGGGTATGACTTGATGACAGTACTTTGTAACCTTATATTTTAGTGACTATAACAATTGGACCTGACAGAACATCAAAAGGGGTATCCAAGTCAATGATTGAAATTTTTTTGAAGTATACAGAAGACCTCACTACCCTAGATGTCGACTAATGCCATGCAAATTTTTAAACTTGGGATGCAACTCAAGACAACTAATGTAGGACTCTTTATTTCTGTGCAACTTAGGATTTACCTTATGCGACTCCTCATGCAAGATGTGACTCAAGACTTTCCAAATACTACTTGAAATCTAGGGTGTGACTTTATGTGGGTATGGAATTTAGTTTGTCACTTGGTTTGAAGGATAAGTTTGATTTTTCAATTTGTTTGATATTTTTATTAGGTAAATTCATTCATTTTTCATACGCATTAGCCAGTTTGTTGTTAAAAGGACACCAAGTACATTCTACCCTATAGGAATTTGGCTTAGACTGGAAAGCTTTTCTCACAAGCTTAGGTACACACCCAATAGCTAATCATAATATAGTCATTGGTGAACACGCAATAGATCACACACAATTTTATATTAGTTGACTCCAAGTGCTAATGGGGGGAACGAAATGGGTGAGTGTCTTGGAGAGTTACTATCTCTCTTGCACAAAGATTACCAATCTTTCAGAGGTAAATTGGGTGGTTTCTATGCTAGAGTTCATAGTAAGGGAATTCATTCAAATACACCATCCATAGTCATGCAAGTGCGATTGAGGCCTATAGCCCTATGAAGTAATACACCCATCCTCTGAGACTTTAATCTCAAGGGGGAGTTTGATTATAGTGGAATGGTTGGATTTTCCTTGTCCCCACTTGTGTCATACCCATGAAATATTTTCCTCAATGGTAGGCTCTCTAAAGGATTAACTTGAAAAGGAAATTGGATTGGAAAGTTTAGGAGTCTGGATTTCTGATTTTCCACTAAGGAAAAGAGCATAATCTCATATTCATGTTATTTTCTCCCAAACACATCAAGCATGTTGTTTAATTACCAAGATTCCTCTAAATGAAATCTTAAGTACTTCTAGGTTTTTTATTTTCTATAAGGGAAAAGAGCATAATCCTCACACTCAAACAACCACTACAAGTGAATCTACTAATTATCTATGTTCCTAAGAAAAAAATCTTAAGAATAAAAGATGTTTTCTCGATTCTCTTCTTAGGAAACTCGCATGAACCTCATTAGTAGTTTGAATGTTTTGTATTTTAATCTTTGACAAGTGTGTTGTTTGGAAATCATCCTACAAAATTAGTTAAGTTGTGTAATCAATGATCAAATAATAGAGAAACATCAAATTGTTAGAGTTAGTACTTCAAAATCAAATCAAACTTGAAAACTTTGCAACTTTCCCTGATGAGACTTTCTAAAAACTCAATACAACTTTCTGTAATTTATTAAATGCAACTCTTTACAAGCTGCGACTAAGGATTAACAAAGTACGAATCCTTATCTTTCATAGGACTAATGATCAACTAAATGCGACATTTACCATATGTGACTATTTAAATCCTGGATGTGACTACATATTTACCAGATGCAACTCTTCATCCTAGGTGTGACTTTCTGCATAATCAACGTCAAGAAAAAGTACCAAAAAATCATACTAAAATATCAGAAAAATGTGGGCTAGCCCCATGGTGGGTGCCAAAAATGTGTGTCAAATTGTATTTATGTGATACATGTAATCACACACTATAATAAGTCATTAGCTCCATTAGTTCATCATGAAGTAAATAATTTAAGGACATAAAACCAATATAAATCAACTTATTGCTCTCTAAATAGGATGAGTATGATCTCAAAGAGTGATTTCTCTCAAATTTAATCCTAAAATCAATGACTAGATTGTCCTAAAAATGAGAGATTCAATGAGAAATGCAAACTATTATGCCATTATGATGATCTATGCTAATAATTCATGATGAAATTTATTACAATTAAGCTAAATGATTCAATTAACTATGCAAGATTAAAACTGTGATTATGAATGCAATTCTAGATATCAATGAGATCTCAAAATGATAGTATGTAAGTGTGAGGCCCTACCCCAAGCCATCATAGCATTCCCTTTTATATTTATGATAGACCTAATATTTGATACTTTATTTTCATGCATTATGGGTTTATACTCCATATGATAGAAATTGATCACATTGGATTGTGATGACCTTGTTTTATGAGGCTTTCCATACTCATGATGATGACTTTATGATTTCATCATGATTATTTCTCTTTAATGAATATTATGATGAGATGTGATCTTATTGGAAATTAAATTTTAGGTGCTTAAATGTTATTTATATGTGCATATAATTTCATGTGGAAAGTTGTTAAATTGTTTATGATATGTTACATTGTGAATTGGTTATGTGAAAATGTTAAGTAATTGGTAATTTTATGAATGATGTTTATTTTCATATATTTTTATATGCATGTGATTTTGTGGACTACTGATGTTCGAATTGAGATGTGCAAGAAAATGATATGGAATTTATTCGGAGAACTAGAACCAAACCTATGTGTGATAGTGAAGCCAAGGTTGCATCTATTGAAGAGACAATACCTCATATGTAATGTGTTTGTTTTGTAAATGTGAATGCTTGTATGTTTGTTCAAATTATAAGTGGTATTTTGTAATTATGAAAATACCTAAATGGACATGCCATGTGTGTTTTTGTGTTGTGCATTTTTGTGGTGTCACTTGACACTTGTAGTATGTATATGTGGCAATGACATGTCCTTATGAGGATGATTGTGTAGAAACCAAACCTAGGATAGTACCATGTAAGATCCCCATGTGAACCACTTGGTTAAAAATCCATAGGTATGGTCAAATCATGTTGAACCTGTAGGTAAACTCTAGGTGAGTTTTTGGAGGGTTTAATGAGCCCCTAGATATGAGTTAGGACTTTTTTTAGCAAGCCACTTGATATACCTTGGGTTGGGGTTAGATTTTGGTCAAATATTTTCCCATACTCCATTTATGACCCTTCTTGAATGTCACTTTTAGGAAGTGATGATTTTTGGGTTGTGGGAAGAGGTCAAGCCCATCCCCTTCCCTACTTTTGGTCTTCATCTCATTTATGAGGGGAGACAAGAAAGGAGAAGAGGACTTTTTGAAGCATTCCTCCTTAATGAGAGTTTATTGGGAAGTGGGTGGGAGGCCTTTTAGAAGGGATTTTGGAGAACATTTTGGGTTGCTCATGCACTCTCCAATTTTAGAGATAACTAAAGTGTTAGAGAAGGATTGATAAAAAATAGAAGGATTTAGAACTTGGGAGCTCTTCATCAACTCTCATTTTTTCCATAACTTGAGTAGAGGATAGTTTCAATATCGTCCATGGCTTTTATGTTTTCTTTTTTAGTATGAATTCTTGAAGATGAATGTGTTTGTGTCTTAGTGTTGTGTATTCTTTCATATTGTTGCATTGTTTTACATTCTTGATTGTTTATGGGAGTGCAAGGCCAAACTCGCCCTTGGGAGGGAAGAGTAGGCTTGGGGTGAAGGGTTTTAGGATAGTTTAGTGAGTGAAGAGTATCTCCTCATGGAAGGAGAGGGATAAGGTAGGTATTATGGGATCCTTGTTGTCATTGTATATTTTGGGGTCATAAGGAGTTTTGGCAAGTAGCCATGGGGTTTGCATTGTAGAGAAGGAAGTGGTTTTTATGCCTTGTGAAGGCCTTTTCATATTATTGTTATGGGCATTCCCCTCCTAAGTAGCTGGTCCACCTTCACCCCATTATTTGGGTCATTTAGAGACTTGTGTGTAAGCCTTGGGTTGGGAGATTTTGTGTGCATGTTATTTGTAAATTTTATTTGTGCACATATTTTGGCTTGTGTGTAACCTATTTGGTGTCTAGTTCTCCTAGCTCAGGGGTGGCCTTGTAAAATCCTAGATTGGGAGGTGAGCCTCCATGCTCAAGATTCTTTTTATTTACGGATTTTTCTTGGGAATGTAAAGCTAGAAGGAAGTTTGGTTTCAAAGGAACAAAAGTCTTATTTTTCGTGTATTAGTTTGTAAAGTTATATCATATGAGAAATTTTTGATTTTCATGAATTTAGAGTTGTTGTAAATCAGGAAAGAAAAGAGACAATTGTTAGTTGCCATTGTTTTTAGCTTGGTTTTTAAATGTAGTAGTC
>BSBK01000412.1:607500-831153 GCA_027943335.1 Chamaecyparis obtusa
GCAGGGACTCCAGCTGCGCGCAGCCCTTGTTAAATTATAGAATCTGGAAGGTAAAGGGACTATCATTCGTAGATGCATAACAAGTGGAAGTAGTATTTGTATTATCTCTGCGTATAATATCAGGATAGAAAATTTCTGTGAGATTAGAGACTGAGAAAAGAGAGAATGAAATTGTTTATTGCATTGCTGGTAATATCAGTGACTTCTCTCAGGGGCGGGTGCTCGGAATGCCCGGTGGGAGAGTGGTGGGCATTGTTAAGCTTCAAGGCAGGGATCATCGATGACACTTCTCAGCGGCGGGCATTGCTGAGCTTTAATTGCTGCGCTTGGCAGGGGGTCACATGCAGCAAGCAGACCGGCCGCGTAGTGCGGCTTCATCTCTTGGGGCTTCTCTCCGGCGAGGACCTCGTTGCCGATACGCAGATGAAGGGCAGTGTATCGGAGGCTTTGGGTGATCTGGAGTTCCTGCAAATTTTGGAGCTGGATGATTTGAAGGAGCTCACGGGTCCCATTCCGAGCTCGATTGGGAAGCTGTTACGGTTTAGAAAGCTGCTCCTGAATACCAACAAGCTGGGAGGTTCGATTCCCCTGTCTCTGGGCAACCTCCGTGAGCTTCGAAAGATGCAGCTGGAAGAAAACAATTTAAGCGGTTCGAATCCCGACGCCATTGCCGGCCTGCAAAATCTCCATGTACTGCATCTCTACAGCAACAGGTTAACAGGCTCGATTTACACTTCTCGTCTCTTCAGGCTCCGAAGCCTCGATCTCCACAACAACTTTTTGGCCGGTTCGATTCCTCGGGCCATCGGAAACCTCAAGCGGTTACAGCTTCTCGAAATGTTGGATAATAATCCGACGAGCCCGATTCCGGATTCGATCGGGGAGCTCTCCAATCTATCCATTATGTTCCTCAACGGAAACCGCCTCAGCGGCAGCATACCGCCGACCATAGGAAGGTTGTTTTCGCTGGGATTCCTCCGCCTACAGGAAAACCAGCTGACCGGCCCCCTGTCGTTTTCTTTATTTTAAATAATTTTTAAATTAGAAATTATTTCAAATTATTTTTATTTTAGTTATTTTTATTTTGTATTTCATTATTAACATAATCAACACATATTTTTAACCCTAATTGTTAGTAATAGTGTTAAATTAGGGTTCACTATAATTAGAGTTCGGATTTTCTTATGAGAAAAAATATTATAAAGGGTTTGACAGATTGATTCAAATATAGGTCAATATCTTCTACTATATTTTAAATAGTTTTTAAATTAAAAATTATCTTCATTTTATTTAATTTTAATGAGAGGTTATTTTTAATTATATTTGATTTAGAGTTATATTTGAAAAAAATATTGAACGATATAATTGAAAGAAAAAAATAAATTATATCTTAGTATAGTGTTAAATTAGTGATAGTGTTAAATTAAGGTTATATTGTAATTAGGGTAATGGTCAGTTAGAACTAATTATATAGTTTAAAGTTAGGGTAATATTAGTGTTTTAGTATAATTAGAGTATATATTTTAAACAATATTGAAGAACTAGAAATATAGAGTATATATTTCTAACCAAAGCCTTAACAATATTGAAGAAATATAGAGTATATATTAGCTAGAAGATGTAGACATCATAGACTTAAATCTAATTATATTTTTTTCTCTATTTTATAAATATTTTTTTGATTATTTATTTTAGTTCATGGAAAATCCTATGGATGAAATACAAGTGATTGAAATTCCAGTCATGGAAAATCATGTAGTTCAGATGTAGACATCATAGAGATTCTAGATACCAGTCATGGAAAATCATAGAGTTTACATCATGGTTAAGGTTTAGGTTAGTAGTATAGTTAGGTTTCACATCATTCTTAGGATAGAAAAATACTTAAAATTATGATTACGCTTAGTGTTAGGGTAAGGGTTAGGATTACAATTAGTATAATGGTATAGGTTAGAGCTTATAGTTATAGTTATAATTATGCTCATTGCTAATGTTTACATAATGTTTACTGTTAGGGATTCAATTTTGGGTTAGGTTAGGGCTAGGGTTATAATTAGGATTATGGTTATAGTTTAGGGTTAAAATATAGATTTATGGAAGTTTATTGCTACACATCAGTCCAATATTTTAAAAAAATTATTTAGAATATAACTATGATGTTTTAAGTATAACCCTAACTATAACCCAAATATATCTTAGGATTACTAAATAATGCGTAATACAATTAGAGTTAGAAAAAGGAATTATATTATAATAATACTAGATTAAAGTATAACCCTAACCCTAACCATGAGATTATGGTTTTACTTTAATATAAATAAAAAATAAAATTTTTAAAATGCTTTTTGATAATACTTATTTATTATAATTTATCTACTATACTTACTATCAAATCTAATTTACATATTAGAAACATGGTAGTGTTATGCAAATTGTTTATCTACTATACTTACTCTCAAATCTAATACATATTAGAAACATGGAAGTGTTATGCAAGTTGGACAATGTACAAAAATCTCAAATATATTTTGAGTCTTTGATCAAATTGGAGTCAATATTAGAAATATAAATATAATCATTAACAATCAAGATAAATTCAATTCAACTCAATAGTATTATTATAAATATAAATAAAATAAGTCATGAATACTTTCAAAACAAAATTATATGAGTAATTAACTAATAGACTTATTAAAATAAATAAATCTATTGTGACATTGAATAATATTTTTGACGCATCATTTCTTTTTTTTTAATGAATATGAGTTTATTTTTCTCTTCTAATTGAAAAGATAAATTAAAATATATTGGACATAGTTTTTATATTTATATGATAAGAAACATATTTAGTAAGAGCCCAAACAATATGAAATGACTAGAAAAAAATTCTTTCTTCTTGAAAACAAGAAGATTTGCCTTATAAATAAAGAAATATTTGACTGAATTAATTTGAATTCAAAAAAATTGAGATATATAATCATCTTTCTACCACTATAACCACAAATAACACTAAATTTTTCTTGCAGTAGAATCCAATTAAAATGGCATCTAAATGATAATAGATCCAAGTATGAATTGGTTCTACTCCAATTTGTGTGAGTTATTTCCTTAACTATTTGCACATACACATCTCTATATATGCAACATTAAATTATATAATAATAGGTTATAAGAATCTAGAAGTTAGGTGAGATAGATTTTAAAATAGTTTTTTGAGGAATTTTGCCACTACCTTTTTTTAGCATAATGATAGAATTAAAAAAAACTATGCTAAACAATGATAGAAAAATGATATTTTATTTGAATTAATATATACGTTTACACTTACCATAGTCCTAAATAAAACCTTAGCCCTAAATTTGACTAAATTAGAGAGATATATATATAATTCTAAACCTAATCATAATTCTAATCATTAATTTAAACCCTAACAATGACCCTAAACATAACCATGATGTGAACCCTAACTATAAACTTTACCCTGATCCTCACTCTAATCCTAACCTTAACCAAACCCTAATATGAACCCTAACTAAAACCTAAAGTAAACACTAACCCTAACCATAATCCTAATCTTAGCCCTCATCCTAGCCCTAACTGTAATCCTAAACATTATATAAACCCTAACATTGACCATGATTCTAACCATAGCCTTAAAATCTAACCCCTAACCATAATACTAACTCTAAGCCTAACCATAACAATAAGGTGGAAATAACATAAACCTTAACCCTAGCCATGAACCCTAATCATATTAACTTACTCAACATATAATACTAAATCGTAACACTGAATTCTAAACCTAATCATAATTCTAATTATTAATTTAAACCCTAACAGTAAACCTAACCCTCACTCTAACCTTATCCCTAGCCATGAACCCTAATAAGAACCCAAAATAAATTATGATTTAACCCTCAAGTTAATCTTAAAAAGAATCCTAAGTTGGAACCTAACCCTAACCCAAACCATAATAGTAACCGAATATATAAATCCTCACCTTACCCCGAATTATAATTACAATGTTAACCCTAATAATAATTTCAATCCTACCATGATGTGGACCCTAATATAAACTTTACCTTGATCCTCACTCTAATCCTAAGCATTACCAAACCCTAATATTAACCGTAACTAAAACCTAATCTAAACACTAAACCCAACCATAATCCTAACCCTAAACATTATATAAACCCTAGCACTGACCTTTATCCTAACCATAACCCTAAACTTTAAACTCTAACTTTAATCCTAACCATAGACTATACCATAACCCTAAATGTAACTATTTATCTAACTTAAGAATGACCCTAAACCTAACCATGATGTGAACCCTAACTTATAAAGATTTACCTTGATCCTCACTCTAATCCTAACCCTAACCAAACCCTAATATGAACCCTAACTAAAACCTAATCTAAATACTAACCCTAACCATAATCCCAATCTTAACCCTCATCCAAGCCCTAACTATAACCCTAAACATTATATAAACCCTAACATTGACCATGATTCTAACCATGGCCTTGAAATTTAAACCCTAACCATAATACTAACTCTAAGCCTAACCATAACTATAAGGTGGACATAACATAAACTTTAACCCTAACCCTAACCATAATACTAAGCCCTAACCCTAATCATATTAACTTACTCAACATATAACACTAAATTATAACATTGAATCCTAAACCTAACGCCTAACCCTAACATAATTCTCACACCAATATTGAACCCTCACAATGACCATAAACTTGACCTTAACACTAAACCCTAACCCTAATTATTATAATAAATCCAAACCAAAGCCTAACCCTAATTTTAACCCTGACCATAATATAAACTTTAACCATAATATAAACAATAACCATGATATAAACCTTAACTTTGAAATTAGTTGATTTATTTAATGTGTTGCGTGCCTTGTGGTTGCTACTAGCTAATATATACTCTATATTTAAAATACGCTGAGTTTAATTTTTTCATCATTCACCTTTAATAAAAATTAAAGATAAAAAATTAAACATCTCGATACATCTCGACGTATTTTAAATATAGAGTATATATTAACTAGTTTTTATTTTTTATATGGTTTAATCCATTAATTAATATACCATATGTGGTAGTAATGGGCAAATTACACAAGTGCCGAAGAAATCATGTAAAGGGAATTTTCAGTCAAATTGTATTGAATATTGTGAAAGATGGACATAAGGAAGATTTACTAGACAACCTTTATACTGATGTATAAAAATCAATTCTCTCGAAAGATGCTGACATAATTTGCAAAAATAAATTGTAAAGATTCAAATTATTTCTCCAAAAATAAAATTTAACAGACAACTATATCACACGGTCATTTCTATCTCAATCTTCATATTTGATGGCAACGAGAGAAAGCCCAAGAATTATAGCAGTCAGTGCTTTGATTAATATTTCTCTATCAAATCCATAGTAGTTTGTGGCGATACTGACTTAATTGCTGTTATGAGTTGAGAGTGGAAGCCACAGATTGAGCCCACAGTCTGAGGCGCTCTTTCATTTCTTCTCCATTTGCTGATGGCAACCTTTCTTGGGTTGTAATAAAGAAATGCTTCAATCTAGGGACAACATTCAGTAATCTTGGGCTTAATTGTTCCTTGTTAAACTGGAAACCCAGATGTACAAATCCCCTTATTTCCTGAAACTCCACATTTGTTTCACCCATCACACCACCTCTGTGATGAAGTTCTTTGTTGCTGCTCATCTGGATTATGAGAATGTAATATTTGATGGGAAAGTATAGATATATGGATGGTTTTATTCATGTATGAATAAAAAAATCGCACGCGTTGAATAAAAAAATTAATAATAAGAAAGGTGAAAAACATGACTAGCCGTTCGAACAGGATATTTTGTGGTGGAGTGTTGTCAGCGGGATTGGGGTAGAGATTTTGATCGATGGCGGGCGTGTGATCGCATGGAATATTCTATCTCCATGTGATCATGTGCCTTCCATCCGATTAGATGTCATTGGTTTGTCTGCAGTGGGGCCACGTGATGTTTCTCCATCGAGGCGTCAGGTTTGGATTGCCTGAGCAGTTATATGCGAAGATGTATCAACCGCCGATCTTCTAGATGCAGGTACAGTCAGAGTTCTCACCAGTTCACGGATAAAGAGGGCACTAAGGTTGGGTTGAGGGCTAGTGGCTTGTCACATGTTCGCATGAGCCAGTCTTGTGTTATGCGATCATGTGATAAGCCCATTGTGGAAACTTTATGTGATGGCGGTTAATGGTACTAAAGGGTTTCAGTGTGTCGCATGTTCGCATAGCCCTTTTCTTGGCTATGCAATCATGAGACAACTGATGAAAGTCGCTGGTGTGGATTTAAAGGTGGGTCAGTGTGCCAGGTCTTACCGACGTGTCATTTTCTTACTGACCAGTAAACACTGAGAGGGATATACATTGTGGGTCCCATAGCCAAGGGAAGGTAGAGGTGACGAAGGCTGGGGGCTGTCGCATGTTCGCATAAGTCATTTTCAAACTATGCGATCATGCGACAAACATCAAGGGAATGTTTTGTGAATTTTGAATTTCTATAGCTTGATCTATGCTCTGGTATACTTTACTATTTTAATATAATATTTGGCCTTGGCCCCTTATCGATCGAAAAAAGGAAAAACATGACTACTCTTTCTGCCATACATGTGAAGTTTGACATTTACGTCTTTCCCCCATAAAATAAATTTGATCTTTTGTTTTTTCCCATATGGGCTTCCCACATTAAATCTCTTTGTTATGTTGTTTTGTTAATTGTGAATTATTTTTTGTGTGTTTCTTTTATGTGTAACACTATTCAAAAGCTTGAAAATAAATTTGCATTAAGAAGTTTGTTTCCACTCCTTTTCTTTCCTTTCATTAAGTCTAACTCCCAACAATGCCTAATCAGAATAAATTAGTCCCTCCACCAAGGGAACTAGCTAACTACAAATTCTCTAAGTATAGGCTAGAAGTGAAGTAGCCTCTCCCTAATTGGAGACATTGATAGACTCAATTATTTTAATCTAATGAAAGATTAAAAAAAAAATACTAACCTTTCCTATTATACAGTTCTTTTAGGAGACATGCTTAGTATTGTTGATTAAAAAGGAGATATTATAGCTCTATATGCCATCTCACTTGGAGAAAAACTATCCCTTGTCTTAAAGCTACCATTTCAAAATTTCAGCTAATACTTTTTAGGGATATTTAACTATGAGAGGTCCTATGAATTTTGCATTATTTTTTAGCTTAGAAGTTTTAGCTTCTAAATTTAAGGGAAAAGCTTTTTAAATTTCATTTTTTTAGCATGATTTTTTGGGTTTTAGTGTTTTGTGCTCAAATTTAGAGGCCTAAAAAAGTGGGGCTCTTATTTTGCAAGAAAAGATTCTAAATAATCCTGTAGCCCCAAAAAAAATTCCTATAGGATCTCATGTACCTAAAAAATAGTCTTGTAGCCCCCGTCATAGGACCCCTACCTTATATTTGATATATAAAGGGTGTAATTTTTTTTCTTCAACAAGAAAAAAATGACCATCTTTAATCAGAAGGTCCAGAAAATACTTTAAGAAAGAAACAAAGCATATTGGCTTAGAGATAATTAATACAATTTCAAACCAACCACCTGTTTTCTAAAACTAATAATAGATATGACAAGTAACAAAGCAAGACACATGATCTTCTAAAAGTTCTACACTTGAATAAGGCATTGTTGCCTACTATTCTTTCAAAGAAAAGTTAAACTAAAAACCCAAATACTAAAAATGTATGGTACCAAGAAGCAATGCTAAAAATGATTACTCATTCGTACAAAAATAAGTTCAACATTTTGCAAATTAATTAATCCAAAAGCTATACATAGGCATACAACTTTTGAATAAATACTTTTCAATCACATAATATAAACGGTAAATTTTGTGATAGCGAACAATTAAATGTGGCAGGATTTCTAGGTCATAAGGCAACCAAACCTTTGCAAATTTAGAGAAAACAAAGTGAGCAAGTTAAAAAGAAAATTATTCCCACAAGCTCACAAATATAGCCTATTGGAGAATAATAGTGAGGCAAAAAAAGTTTAACCAAAAATAAAGTCACATTCTACTCTAGTGTGTTGCCAAAATATGGCTTGTCGGAGAATAATAGTAAGGCAAAAGCCAAAGACAAAATAGAATGTTTCATTCTACTATAGTAGGTTCTGAACTATATATCTATATATAGTTTTAACTTTTAGGTTGTGATGAATTTTCAATTTTCTTAATTCAATATAAGAGCTTCAATACACAAAAAAGTGTAAAAGGAGATGCTTTAAAGTTGAGATCAAACACTTCCAAAAGATTTCTTTATACTATAGATTTTTTAATTCTATAGAAAGAATGGAAAAAAATGATCATCCTCAATAATAAAGACACATTATTTTGGCAATTCCACAACCATTCATTCTTAATCATCTAGAACAAGCATAAAATAGGGTGAGACACAAAAATACAAAATTGAATTTAACACACCAAACTATTTTATTTATTCAATATCTACTACATCACACCTCAATATAGAGGCTACATTTTGATCTCTCCATAAACAATACAAGAAGACACTATTTTATAGAGGATGTAGCCTCTAGAAACATAGTAGTTAACTACATGACCAATAAAGAAACTTCTAAAAAATCTAATTTCCATTTATATGAAAATTTACCAAAAACACTAGAAACTAATTGAGAAGTTCCTTCTAAAAGCACCAAGTTAATATTTGACATTATTATTTCTATTTAAAGTTGTGTGCTTGCATTATTATCCAACATACTACCCCTTGATTCTAAGAGAACTCACAAATTGAATCTATACAACTCATTGTGAAAAAATTTCATCACTATTATGCCGAGTATTATAGACCCACAAGGTAGACTTCTTATAGAAGTACCAATCTCTCTCCTTCATGAGAGATCACAAGATTTTCCCCTCCTTTCTATAACAAAGACAAAACTCATGACACTTCATCTGCACACAATTCTTCTTGTTGATTGTCATTGCACACTGCTAAAAGATATATGCCAATGCTAAATAAAACCGGGCTTCAATCTCAACTTGACAACCATTTCTTTGTTGGCTGCCATTAATTTTCTAAAAGGGTCTCATCACATGTTGGATTGCTTGCAACATTGTCTATCTCATAGATAGACTTATGCCATATGCAGACCACATTTACAATTTGAGATAGGTCATCTCATAACACCTCATCTTCAATCAACTCTCACTCAGATCAGTGGCATGGCTCCTAACCATGTCTTATGCAACTCTTTCTTTAGAAATCTTTACACTTTCTTGTTCTGATCCTTCATACATCCAATAATTACATGACATTTATAATACAATTATTAAAATGATCAGATAGATTCTTCACATGAACCTCTTAGTGCAGCAAAAAACATAAAAAAACTCACTCTTTTGAGGCTAAGATATCCACATGTCAATTCTCAACATTGTTACTTCAGCTAATAACTTGATAACCTCATCAACAAACTTAATTTCTGCTATCTCCAAACATACCTAGGAGAATCTCAAAATATCATAGTCATGATCTTGGGCCCTCCCATGAGGGAGCTAGGCCCATTGCTTTGATACCACTTGGTAGATTTAAAATCAACACAAAAAATATAAAATTGAATTTAACACACCAAGATATTTTATTTATTCAATATCTACTACATCACACCTCAATATAGAGGCTACATTTTGATCTCTCCATAAACAATACAAGAAGACACTCTTTTATAGAGGTTGTATCCTCTAAAAACATAGTACTTCACTACATGACAAATAAAGAAACTTCTAAAACATCTAATTTCTATTTATGAAAATTTACTAAAACCACTAGAAACTAATTTAGTTCCTTCTAAAAATACCAAGTGTTAGAATAACTGAGATGGGGGTGAATCAGTTATCCACTATCCCAAATACAAAGTGTATATATCCAAAAACAATTTAAACAAATTTCTGCAGCTCAGTAGTATAGAATAGTAAACTGTCTGTGCTTTTATCGATTACCAGTTAATAACTTATAGTAACTACCGATCAAATCTAATAAGAAACATGTAAAGTATGATATCCAACAATCATCACAATCAACACATAACACAAGATTTAATGTGGAAACCCTGTAAATGGAAAAACCACCTAGGACCGACAACCCAAAAATTGTTCACTCTTCTAAAGTGAGGTCGGTGAAGACCCAACCCTATTAAAGGTTACAAAACACACTGTAAGGTGTGACCTTGTTAGAGGATTTAACACTAACCATTATCATCTAACTAGCATTCACTATGGGGTTGACAGGATAACAAATGTACATTCTATGAATGACATCACAAGACTTTCTAGTCTACTATGTTAAGAGATTTATCTGATTACAATGGTTAAAATGTAACAATAGTTGATCTGATTACAATAAAACTTGATTTGCAGATGTACAGATCTATATTATGCTCATTCAAATCTCTGATTAATATATCAATTCTGTTCAACAATATTCAATAACTTTTTTCTCGGTTATAGCTTTCTGACACTCGATAATCTCTATAGTTCGGTTCTCTGTAACCACTTTGATCAAGCATGCATGAAGCTTGTTCATGCAATATCTTTGTAGTATTCTTTCCTCTGGCATAAGTTTAATAATGAAACCCTAGTCTCTTAAATAGACAAGTAAACTGTTTTCCTTTCATCCATCAGATTTTTCTTCTTAATCTCCATTGTTGATTTTGCCGCTTAAACCTTCCTTGGTTGAGGTGTCAGTAACATGTTTCAATTCCATCATTTAGATCTTCCTTGAATTTTCCTAGCCGTTGATCTTATAACAAACTTTATCTTTTCACTCTGTGATCATACACTTTACAGCTCATCAACTTCTGTCGGCTAAACTAATCATTTAGTTCCTTTGTTCATTCTCGGTTAACAAAGAAATGTGTCAGTGAACACAAGCTCAATTTATATTGTGCTCGGTATACACTACACTAC
This sequence comes from Chamaecyparis obtusa, assembly GCA_027943335.1. NCBI lineage: Eukaryota > Viridiplantae > Streptophyta > Pinopsida > Cupressales > Cupressaceae > Chamaecyparis > Chamaecyparis obtusa. The sequence continues at coordinate 618,530 of BSBK01000412.1, forward strand.
TTGGTGTATACTCGAATGCTTCATTAACCGACAACACTTCTTTGTAACATTTTGCTCCCAACTTCATAATAGATTAATGCAACATAATCAAGTCAACAATATGAAGTCATAAACTCATCAATAAGTTACCAAGAGTATTCCTTATCCTCATCTATCATATCCATCTTCCTCCATGTAGATATCTCGGTTCTTCATCTTTCTCTTCTCTTCTACAGATGTGTTAGATGTTTGCAACTCCATGATAAGTACTGTCAAAACTAGTTGACATCAATGACAACATAAAACTGATTCAATTATCTTACATAATAATTCAGTGCTCAGTGATCTCTAATCACTTGAAGTTCTTCAATCAAGTTCTCAATCAGTTGTCATTCATCAATCTCTCCCTTTGGCATTGATAGAAACTCAAGCAATATGAAGTACACCATACACATACCAAACATGTATTGTACAACTCTGTAAATAAATGTTGTAGCTCGGTAAGCTCTCCCTAGCTTAATATGTTTAATCACTATGTTACATAATAGCATTGCAATGCAGAGACTATCTTCTACAGATATGATCTTTAGCAGCTCTTAGGTTCCTTCTATTTTTCTCCCTTAGTCTTTTCATATTGTCTCTCCCTTAGATAGATGTTCTAGTATTCTCCTCAATTATCATATTGTTTATCTCTCCCTTTAACAAAAATGCCAAAGAAAAACATAAACCATATAGCTCTTGTAGTAGCCAATTAACTAACTAGTGTCCTGTGCATTTACTGTATCTCTGTATATTGATTATGCCACTGGTTTCTCAAATCTTTCACAACCTTAGATAGAAATCCAAAGTGTGAACTATGTTTCATCAATATGAATGATCTTCTGATAAGATTAGGCTGATGCAACCTCTAGATCACATTAGTGACCGGTAGACAGGGGACGAACCCCAAGTCTAGTCCTCAAGTATTCAAATGTATCTTTCAGTAGAGGCTTTGTAAATATGTCAACAATTTTCTCTTTAGATGTAACAAATTCAAGCTTCACTTGCTTCTCCTGTACTTTTTCTCTTAAGTAGTGATACTTGATAGATATGTGCGTTGTTTTATAGTACATCACTGGATTCTTTGAAATGTTTATAGCACTAGTGTTATCATAGTATATAATCACCGGCTCAGTGATTACCTCATTCATTCCTTCTAACACTTTCTTAATATAAGCAATATTTGAATAGTTTGTAGCAGTAGCAACATACTCTGCTTTGGCTGTAGACTGGGAAATACAAGACTGCTTCTTACTTGTCCAGGTAATAAGTCTTTCACCAAAGAAAAATGCTCCTTCGATTGTGCTTTTTTTGTCATCCACATTTCCAGCCCAATCAACATCGATGTATACTTTAAGTTCAAACTTGCCATCCTTAGGATACCATAATCCATAATTCTTTGTTTTCTTTAGGTATCTTAAGATTCTCTTTATAGCAATCATGTGTGACTCCCTAGGATTTGTAGAAAAGCTTGCAACAATCCCCACAGCATGTGCTATATCTAGTCTACTATGTACTACATACATCAACTTACCAATCATTGATTGGTATAGTGTTTGGTTCACCTTTGTAGTTTCATCCTCTTTAGTCAATTTGTAGCCTATGACCATTGGTGTTCCAACTGGTTTAGTATCTTCCATGCCAAATGTTTTTAGTACTTCCTTTATATATTTGGATTGTGTGATGAATATCCCATCATTCTGTTGAATAACCTGTAGTCCTAGAAAGAACTTAATCTCTCCAAACATAGACATTTTGAACTCTTTTCTCATCTCATCAACAAATTATTTACATATGTGATCTTGTCATCCAAAGATAATATCATCCACAAATATTTCAGCAATTAGAATAGTATCATCAGTATCTCCTTTCATATACAAATTGTTGTTCTCACTAGTTCTAACAAATCCAATACTTAACAAATAAGTATGCAGCCTTTCATATCAGGCTCTCGGTGCTTGCTTCAAACCATACAAAGCTTTATGTAATCTACATACCATGTCTTTCTTTTCTAGATCAATGAACCCTTCTGGTTCTTCTATGTAGACTTCTTCTTCAAGTATCCCATTCAAAAATGCAGACTTAATGTCTATTTGATAAAATTTAAATTTCTTATTTGCTTCATAAGCAAGTAACATTCAAACTCCTTCTAGTCTAGCAATAGGTGCAAAGGTCTCACCATAGTCAATTCCTTCCTCCTGTGCATACCCCTTGCAAACTAGTCTGGCTTTATTCCTTGTAACCTCTCCATTTTCATTCAGCTTGTTTCTAAAGATCCACTTAGTATCGATAACATTCTTATCCTTAGGTCTAGGTACTAAGGTCCATGTCTTGTTTTTCTCTATTTTTTCAATCTCTTCATTCATTGCATTTATCCACTCTTCATTCTCCAATGCAACTTTAACATTTTTTGACTCATATTCACAAACTAAGCATGTACCTTGTCTTGACTTACTTCTCGTTTGTATGCCATCTTGCTTGTTACAAATAATTTGGTTATCAGGATGATGTCTTATGACAAATCTTGCCAATATCCAATCTCTTCTTTCTTGTTCATCCTATTCAGGTGCATTTGCCTATTCGGTAGGTCCTTCCTATTCGTTAGTTTCTCTTTCCTGTGCCTCAGTGTTGTTTTCCTGCTCACCAATTGTCTCTATCTGCGGCTTTGGTAGTTACTCTAGATGCTCAATGTATGTGAATCTACCATATTCTTATGTTTCCTTTGTGCTTTCTTCTTCATTCTTGTCATCAAACTCATCAACCCTGACATTAGCACTTTCTATCATTTTATTAGTGACTTTATTTAGACACTTATAAGCTTTGCTTTTAGTGGAATATCCAAGAAATATCCCTTCATCACCTTTTGAGTCAAACTTTCCATTTCTTTCATCTTTCAAAATAAATCATTTACTTCCAAAAATTATGAAATAACTTACAGTGGGTTTGTGTCCAAACCATAACTCATAGGGTGTTTTGTTAGTGTCTTTCAACTATACTTGGTTCAAAACATAAACAACTGTGCTAACTGCCTCTCTCAAGTATGTCTAAGAAACATGTTTCTCTATCATCAGTGTTCTTGCATAGTCAACTATTGACCTATTCCTCCTTTCAGCAATTCCATTCTGCTGAGGTGATCTCGATGCAGAGACCTGTCTTTCTATACCATGCTCATTACAAAAGTTAGTAAATTCATCAAAAATAAATTCACCACCTTTGTTAGATCTTAAGCATTTCAATTCTTTATCAGTCTCTTTCTCTACTTTTTTTGTATACCACTTGAACATCTTAAATGCCTTTGATTTTTCTTTCAAGAACATGATAGTCATCAATCTAGTATAATCATCAACAAAAAGAATGAAATATCTATCACCATAATAACTCTTTATTCTCATGGGACCACATAGGTCGGTGTGAACTAACTCAATTATTTTCTTTGTTGAATAATCTTTTCTTTTGAAACTAGATTTTTTCATTTTACCTTTCTGACACTCATGACACATAACATGATCAGGCTTAGATAAGTTAGGCAGACCTCTAACCTTTTTCTTTTTACTGATTTTAATCATGTTACCAAAGTTCACATGACATAACCTTTTATGCCATAACCAAGCATCTTTATTTCTCATCATTAAACAAGAAGACTCTACATTATCTAGATAAAACAAGTTATCTTTCAATTGTGCTCCTGTTCCAACAAGTCTTCCTCCATCATCAAGTATTTTTACTTTCTTTCTCTCAAAAGCTACTCGATGACCTGAATTGTTCAGTTGTACCACACTTAGCAAATTATAGTTTAGTCCTTCTACCCAATAAGCATTATCACATTGGATTCTATCATTTATCATTAAGGATCCCTTTCCTCTAACCATACAAGGTGTATCATTACCCATTTTTATAGATCCTCCATTATATTGCTCAAGATGATTAAATTTTTCTTCATCACCAGTCATGTGATGTGTACAACCACTATCTATGATCCATGTATCATTTTTATTAACTTTAGAAATTAGTGATGTTTCTACATACCTTTCTTCTTTCTTAGAATCATCCTTCATAGCAAAAAATACTACCCCTACATCATCATCTGAATCAGAATCTGATTCATTTTCTTCTGTGATGTAACATACCTTTTTGCCTTTATCATTATTGTCTCAGTTGTCTCTATTGTAGTGTCGGCAACTTTTGTTTCCTCTTCTCCCATAGCTTCCTTCACCAGATCGGTCCTTGTTTCTATCATGTTCCTTCATGTTCGGACATCTAGCAGCAATATGACCAACTTCTTTGCAATTAAAACATGCTAAAGGTAATTTGCCTCTATATCTAACTTTTCCTTTAGGCAATCTCTTGGCCATAAGAGCTTCAAGCTCATCAAGTTCATCATCAGTATTTCTATCACTATCATCCTTATTATTTCTACTACTAGACTTACCAATCTTCAAAGAAGTCATAAAAGGAGATTCAACAGTCAGTACAACACTATTATCATAGTTGTTCAGTTCAAAAGTTGTTAGCTTTCCAATCAGATTATCAAGAGTGAGAGTATTGCTAGGTGCTGACCTATTTTCATGAATTGCAGATATTCTGATGGCATAAATAGGCAATAAAGTCCTTAGAATTTTTCTTACCACAGTTTCTTCATCAATAACACCATCAGATGCTCTAATAGCGTGAACTACCTCCTTTATTCTATTTGTGTACTGCACAATGTTTTCTCCTTCTTTCATCTAAACATATCATCAAATCTTCCTCTCAAACTTTCAGCTCTAGCTCTCTTGACATTTGTATCACCACTATAAACTTTAGCAAGTTTATCCCACATATCTTTAGCAATAGTGCAATCTTTAATAACTTCAAACTTGGCATCTGTCAGAGCAGAAAAAATTTCCATCGTAGTAATGTTATGCTCATGTATATCTCTTAGTTGATCAAGAGTCAAAGGTCCAATGGGTGGTGAAATGTAGCCATTCTCTAACAGTGTGAGGGAAGAATTCCCAATTCTAGATATATGTCATTTCATTTCTCTTTGCCATATTGTAAAGTTGTCCTTGTTCAGCTTTGGCACATCTCTCTTATACATTTTGTCATCTTTATGCTGAAGTCCTTAAAACTCTGTTCCAAGCAACCAATACGCTCTAATGCTAATTGTTAGAATAACTGAGACGGGGGTGAATCAGTTATCCACTGTCCCAAATGCAAAATGTATATCCAAAAATAAGTTAAACAAATTTCTACAGCTAGGTAACATAAAATAGTAAACTGTCTATGCTTTTACCGATTACTAGTTAATAACTTATAATAAATACTGATCAAATCTAATATGCAACATGTAAAGTATGATATCCAACAATCATCACAATCAACACATAACACAAGAGATTTAATGTGGAAACCCTGTAAAGGGAAAAACCACTTGGGACCGACAACCCAAAAATTGTTCACTCTTCTGAAGTTAGGTCGGTGAAGACCCAACCCTGTTAAAGATTACAAAACACACTGTAAGGTGTGATCTTGTTAGAGGATTTAACACTAACCTTTATCATCCAACCAGCATTCACTATGTGGTTGATAGGATAACAAATGTACATTCTATGAATGACATTACAAGACTTTCTAGTCTACTTTGTTAAGAGATTTATCTGATTACAATGGTTAAACAGTAATAGTAGTTGATATGATTACTGTTATACACTAATTTTGCACCCTTGTTTCAAGCTCTCATAGTCTTGATAACTTATTATAACATGGGAATCATCTCCAGGTGTGGGACCTATGCTAACTGAGATGAGACCTCCAGGCTCTAGGCTGCTTCCTCTTGGATAATCACCTTAATTTGCTTCTAGCCATGAAAGTAAACTTGAGGGGAAAAGGGATAGAAGGAGTACTTGAAAGTAAAAATGCTTGAAAGCAAACTACCTACTAGGTGATACACAGAAATTAGGGTATGAATTGCAACATAGGGGGATATAATCAATGAAAGGCTTAGATCTAGTAGGTCAAAACTTACTGAATAGGCTTGCATAAGTGTTTCATAGGAGGGCCTGAACATAAGACACAACCTATGACCTGCAAGCAGACATTCACTTCTGCAACTCAGTGTAGATTTGAGACAAGACTGTTAGGGGGCTGAAGTATGCCCACAAAAACATCTAAATCAGATCAAACACAGTAACACAGACAATTAAAAAAAGTAAGAGGGATAAGGAACCCTAAGTTGTCATTGAAAACATACATAGACTTCAATTCATTAAGAGATGAACTCAGACAAGGACGCATAGGGACATGAAGAATTGTCACAAAATACCTCTGCAGTGTTTGAATTTATCAATGGGAGAAATACAACTGTAGAAGCTAGAGGGCAGAGAAAATGCCACAGATAACTCTTAAGAAAGATGAATTTATTTTTACAACTGTCTAACTCTGAGCTCAAAAGCTCCAAAAAATATAATATATACATCTCCTCTAAACAAGTGGGAGCAAAACCTAACTAGGGTTACAGATTTACAATAGAATAAAAAACCCTAAATCAATCAAGTTTGATCATAAATGTTACTTCTGCAAATATCTCAACCGATCAGATATTCATCTTTGCATGCCCATCCCTATATTGAAATCAACCTATGGACAAGCAACCTTAGTTCACCAACCTTCCTGCAACTCGGCCTTGCCATGATGGCTCTAAATCTGATCATACCTCCCTAGGAACAGTACCATTTAAAAGTTGGCGCCAACTCTTTCTAGCATCTCCTGGCATGAAAATGTGGCACAGTACCCTACAACATCAGCCTATAGTCATCTCCATTTCCCTCTCAACCATAACCATCTTGAGAATTTAACTCCTAAGCTAACTGACGTTGTGCATGGCCAAAAAAAGCAAAACCTTAGCAAAACTTTCATAGGAATTTTGAATTTAAATGCTAACGGCTAGCAGGTCTGAAATTAACACACAACCTCTAATCTCATGCATTTCTCAGCAGATGAATGGCCATGATACACTAAGAAAACAACTTAAAATCCCCCTCTGACAAGTCAAAACCATCGTGGAAGTCAATAGCCAATAGAAAATGAGCACATCAGAAAAGACCGACACCTCAAAAGTCAAAAGAACTTGGACCTCGCATCGGACAGTGGTCACATGATCGCATGGGCTCAAAAGATTCCATGTGATCACGCAACCACCATAGATCTTTCTTCCCTGCCATCTCACTTAAGATACTCAGCCCCACTAACACATCTCCACCTATTAAATTTAGCACCCAATGAGGAGCGAGCACATCAGAAATCGAGGACCCACCTGACAGAGCCCGGAGATAAAGTAAGATTGACGACCGTCACATGATCACATGTCAGAAAATCTCCTTCCAGATATATGCCAGCCATCGATCCTCTATAGATGTCAGAGCCTCTGACTGCCAAAAGGGCCCAGTCCCATTGATAAGAGATGACTCATTAGCATGTGGACCAATCAAAATATGTCACTTATGCACATCTGGTAGTGGACCCACCTGTTTGAAGAGTTACATCACAAAGGATAATTGATAGTCGGCACATAATCTCATGGCTCTGACAAAATGCATGATATCATATGCTAGCCGTTGGATCGAAAAGGTGTTAGAGGGCTAGGCCCAGGAGACATAAAGGCCAAAAACATTAGAAAAGATTAAGTGCTGGGACTTAGGAAAAATTAAAGTGTGTAGACCCCTTGAGACTTTGGGAATTATTAAATCATGTAGACCCTTGAGACTTTAGTGGCTGAAAAGGTAATGAAAGAATATAACAGGCCAAAGAGATTTTTAGGGTTTTCTGCCTACAATGACTTGTTTATGAATTTCTTAACTGCAGACCAAGGGATAAAACAAATTACAGAGGCCAGAGAACAGGGCAGAAAACCATGAAATTTTTTGAGGTGCTTGGCAAGGTAAAAACAAAGACTTGGGGATAGATTTTAGCCAAATTTGCATAAAATAGGAAAATTGGGGTAACATTTTGGTGATTTCTGCTGGATGTCAACCTGCTAGACATAGATCAGTGGCCTATAAACAATCCATTGGGCATGGGGTCACCAAAATTCAAAATTCTCATAGGGAGATAGAGCTTGTGCATAGACACTTCTTGAAAAGAAAGGAACTAACCTAGAAAATAGGGAAACAAATTAGAAAACATATTTACAAGAATTACAAGGAGGGATTAACGTCAAAGCAGGGCTTCAAGTGGAATCCATTGACTGAGATTGGCAAGGAAAATCCTTCAAGAGTTGATAGTTGAAAAGCATTAGACCCCTTGCACTTTGTTATAAAAAATGGTCCACCCCAAAAGGAGTCAAACTTTGTATGTCTGCCAGGCTTGGATCTGAACTCATCCCACTTGAGGACTACATCCCCAACTTTGAAATTTCTAACCCTGGCTCTCTTGTCAAAACTTTTCTTTTTTTGAATCTAATGGAACTCCATATCTTACATTGATTTGTCTCTAAGTTCTTCTAATTCCATCAACTGAGCATATCTGATCTGCAAGGGATCTCCTTCTTCAAATAGGACATATTGAGTAGCAAAGTCTAGAGCTGACAATTCAACTGAGATAGACAAATTAGCCTCCTTAAGATATACTAACACATAAGGAGAATTCCCAATGATCTTCTTTGGAGTAATTATGTCTAGCCATAAGGCAGACCTCAATTTAGTATGCCAGTCTCTCTGGTTGTCTTGCAGAGTCTTCTTGATTATCTTAATCAAATTCTTGTTTGTTGATTCTACTAAGCCATTGCCTTGGGGGTAGTAATTGGAACTGGTGTTTAGATAGATGCCATTCTTGACTACCCACTCTAAGACTTTGAGGCCTGTGAATGCCATTGCATTATCTAAAATTATGGAGTCTGGAGTGCCAAACCTATGAATTATATCATCATAAAAACCTAAGAAAACACTCTCATTTGATTCTTTTAAAGCAATTGCTTCTATCCATTTGGTGAAGTAATCTGTTGTAGTGATTATCCATTTATGGCCTGCACTAGATGGAGGATTGATCATGCCAATGAAGTCTATACCCCACTTCTTGAAGGGTTGTTTTGTTCTGATTGGCTATAGGGGCAAGGCTGCAAGCCTTTCTTTTCCTACAAACATGGCACACTTGATGCATTTTCTCACATACTCATGACTATCCTTAAAGATAGATGGCTAGTAGTACTCGACCCTCGTGATTTTAAAAGTAGTAGTCCTAGGAGAGAAATGACCTCCAGAAGGTCCATCATGAAACTCAAATAGGACATCAGCTATCTTTTTTGAATCTATGCATTTTAAAAGGACATCACTGTGATCCTTTCTAAAGAGAACTTCATTTATTAGCACAAAAGGAATAGATTGTAACCTATAATACCTTCTTTTTGTTGAATCTAGGCCTGCAGGACATTGTCCTATCTTCAAGTAATTGATCATATTAGGCAACCAACTTGTTCCCTTGGCTTGTTCTTCTATAGAATGCACCACCAGAGATGCATCCATTTTCTCTGATTTCTTTGAACTTTCATCCTCTGCCAAATGCTCACAAAGACCTCTTCCTCTAACTAGCTTGATATTTTGAATATCTATGTCATATTCCATCACCTTGGTGATCCAACCAGCTCTTTTCTCATTTAGGTCTTTAGAAAGCAAAAATTCTTTGACACTTGGATGAGTAACTTTCAAGTGTACCTTGCTATGGGTCAAAAAATATCTGAACTTTTTAAGGCTCTTTACCACAACGAGTACATGTTTTTCTACAAAAAATTATCTCTATTCATACTCTTCTAAACCTTTGCTAAAGAAAGCAATAGGCTACTCCAATCCATCTAAATTTTCTTGAGTCAACATTGTAGATATAGCATCATGTCCTCCATAAGCATAAAGGATAAAATCCTTACTGAAATTTGGGTTTAAGAGGGTAGGAGATTCTGTTAAGGCCTCTTTGATAGCTTGGAAATTGACTCTCCCTTCTTTGGTCCAAATAAAAGCTAAACTCTTCTTTAACATGGCTATCAAAGGCTTAAGTAAATCTACAATGTTAGGCAAGAACCTCCTAACAAAATTAATCTTTCCTATGAAAGATTGGAGACTTTTCTTATGATGTGGCAATGGTAGCTCTAAGATGGCTACAATTCTCTTAGGATCTACTATGATCCCTTTCTTGGATACTACATATCCCAACAATTTTCCTTCATGGACTGCAAACACACACTTCTTGGGATTAAGAGATATCCCAAATTCTCTACACCTTTTAAAAATCTTCCTCAAATATTTGATGTGATCTACTACATGCTTATAATAGATAGTTATGTCATCCAAGTGGACTAGTACAATTTTATACATGAGGCTTTTAAAGGCCATATCCATTGCCTTTTGAAATGTAGCACCTGCATTTGACAAACCAAAGGGCATCTTTTGGTAAGCCATGGTCCCCCACTTGGTTGTAAATGCAGTCTTCTATTGATCCTCTTCATTCACTAAGATCTGCTTGTATCTTGAATAGCCATCCAATAATGAAAATCTCTCAGACCCAGAGACACATTGTAAGATTTGTTCCATAGAGGGTAATGGATGGCAGTCTTTTAGAGAGGCCCTATTAAGATCCCTGAAGTCAACACATAACCTTAATTCCCCATTCTTCTTCCTAATAGGAACAAGGTTGGAAACCCAACTAGTATGCTTAATGGGGTAGATGATACCACTTTCTATTAGTTTGAGTACTTCTTCATGCATAAGTGGCTCAAGTTTGGGATTAATAGGCCTTTGCTTTTGCCTCACTGGTTTGGCATTAGGCTCTAATTCAATAGTGTGCTGAGAAAGAGTAGGATCAAAACCTTTAAGGTCTTCATATTTCCATGCAAACACATCACTGAATTCTTTGAATAACCGAGTGTAAGCTTGCTTCTCCAATTTAGTGTTTACTTTTCCAAATTGTAAGCTCATACCTGGTTCCAACTCTAGTTCAACACAATGTTCTTGTTGAACTACCAGGCCAACTTTGTTTTTCTTAACTTCATCATCCTTGTTGAAGATAGTCTCTAGGGTAACAAGATCTCTAGGCATCTTATTGGACTTTATTTGTATCACTTGATCACCATAGCTTTGTGATAGCCTATCTTGATTATGCTCTAAAAAAACATCTTCTTCAAACAAGAATTGCAAAATTTGTTCATCATTATCAAACACTTGCCAATTGACATCATTATCAAGAATAGAGGGTCTGACAATCACTTTGATATGTTGTTGATCTATTTATTTTGAAACACTATTTGGAATATCAAACTGAGATTCAACAACAGCTAACCTATCTGCATTTTGGTTTAGTTTCCTAGGGATAGCAACAATATTGAAAGCACAAAAGTCTTCAATTGCATCCCAAACTGGATGCTTGTATGCTTTCAAGGTGTCGTTCTTGGTTGCACTTATCCCTCTCACTTGGCTGACAACTAACTCACTATCACCATAAACTTTTAAGGCCTTAAGCCCTTTTTTTCTAGCCCACTCTAGCCCATTGACTAGACTTTCATACTCTATAGTATTGCTAGTGCAGGAGAAACTGAATCTAAAGGCAGTATAATACCTTTCTCCTCTTGGGGACACTAGCATAGCACCACCACTAGAACCATGTCTACTTCTACCTCCATCAAAAAAAAATTCCCAAACCCGATTGCTCTGATCCTCTGAATCAGTGTCTTCTTTAAAAAGGCTTGGCTCTATGGATCCACTTTCTTGTATCAAATAACTTCGCAAACCAAAATCCCAAAAAAGATTTTCTTGGGCCTCTGAAGCTATTTCATCTAGAAGAATATAAGGGATACTTTCTATCTTTGTGCTTGCTTCACCAATGGTTTGGAAGTCACTGTCATCAAATATAGGGTAGTTTCCATTGATGGTATTGGACACATATGGTTCTATATGGTGTGCTGCTAATGGTTCTAACTTAATGGTGACCTTGGTCCCATATCTTGTATGAAAAAGTATGTGAGACCAATTAGAAGATAGATACCCTCCTATCTTGGCTATAAACTCCCTTGACAAACATATGGAAAATAAGGTAGGGAGATATATATATATATATATATATATATATATATATATATATATATATATATATATATATATATATATATATATATATATATATATATATATATATCAAGGAGGATGGAAAAATTAGGACTAGCATGAAGGATCACACTAGTATCCTTAGCCACACCTATAGTATTGACTAAGGATCCATCAAGTTGGGTAACCTTCTTTTGAAAGGGTTCATATTTTAGTCCTATTTGGTTAGCTACTTTCTTGGGCATTACAGTGCTAGTAGCTCCACTATCTACCATACAATTATGCACTAAAGATTTTCCAATGATTAAAGATACATAAAAGGGAGGTGGCTTTGAATTCCTATCTTGTGTGGCATTGGCCTTGGAGTTGCCACTTGGAGCCTCTTTTCCTTGATCAGTGTTGACCAACACTGGTTTTGTAGCTTCTTTTGTAGGTTGGGGATTTATTACTTCGATCATGGCCTTCTTCAAAATGTTAGACTGCCCCGAAATAACCAGAGAGTCCCACATAGACATGGTGACATTCACCTTCTTCGTGTTGTCTACAATATTGAAGGGTGTCATAGTGTGTACTCTTTGTTGTGCTTTCACTATGATGGGCTCCACTTCTTTGGAATGTTGGCCTTCCTTGCTTGTAATGATAGGAGCCTCCTTAGGTGTGATGGGATTAGCTTGCTATAGTGGCTCTGCAGATGTAGTGGCTTTGGCAATAGAATTTTCTCTCTCCATGTCTTGAGCTCTTCTTTTTTCTCTTGTAAAGGCAACAAAAGCAACCTCATCATTGACTCCATTGAAGTCCGGTTGTTCCCAATTGAAAAGAGTAGTCTCATTCTCTTGTGATTCTTGTTGAGGAACTAACCCACTGGATGAAACCTCTGATTGAGCTTGTGAGGCATGTTACCATAATTTTCCTATCCTATACAAATTTGGCTAAAAATCCATCCCAGGGTCTCTATTTTTATCCTTCCAAGCATCCCTAAAAATTTCATGAAGTTGTGCCTTGTCCTCTAGCCTCTGCAAATTATTTTACTCTCTGGTCTACAGGTAAAAATTCATAAAACTAGCTGTTAGACCCTTAAAACCCTAAAAAATCCTTTTGGCCTGTTATATTTCTGCATTACCTTTTTGGCCACTTAAGTGATCATATTTCCACATGCTTTAATATTTCCCTAAGTCTAAGCGCCTAGCACTTTAATTTTTCCTAACTTTTGATGCCTTTTATTTCTGGGCCCAGGCTCTCTGACACCATTTTAATCTAATGATGGGCATAAGTTCTCATAAGATTTGTCAGAGGCATGAGATTATGTGATGATCATTAATCTTCCTGCCTACAGTGAGTCATCTTTTGTCAGTGGGTCCAGCCACATAGTCTGAGTTGTGCACTTCTGATTGGTTAAGGCTTGTGATTTAGCACCATGTCAATGCGGGCCCGGTGGGTTGTCAGTTTATGATGATCTAACGGCTGGCGCATGGTCTGGAGGAGATTTTCTGACACATGAGATCATGCACCCGCCATTGATCTTACTTTATCTCTAGGCTCTGTCAGGTGGGTCCTCAATTTCTAACATGCTCATTCATTATTGGTTGGCTAGATGATAGCTAGGATGTGTTAGTGGGACTGTGTTAGAAGTTCTATGGATGTGTTAGAAAGACAAAGATCTACGGTGGTCGTATGATCTCATAGAATCTTCTGACCCTATGAGATCATGTGATGACCATCCAATGAGAATCTCTGATTCATGGGTCCGATGTGCTACCTGGCACTGATGTGCTCACATATTATTGGCTTCTATATGATGATGGGGACTCATCTATTAGTCTGATGTGTCATGTGGTCCCAGTTCTAAAAGGATCTACGGTCGGTGCATGATCGGAAGGAATATTTGAGGCACATGAGATCATCCGCCCACCGTTAGATTGGAATCTAGTTCTCTATGGGTCTGATGTCAGAGAGGTGCCAAGGTGTATGCCTACAAAGTAGTTGGGGTGAATGAAGGATTTCCAAGTGGAAAATGGGCCTAGGGTTAGCAAGGTTCCATGAATTAGCGACTAGGGGTTCTCTTTTGTTCGCTGGACTTAACCAGGATTATTGCGAAGTTCTTCGTGACTTAGAGAAAAGTCTTCGGTCGTGTAGTCACCGAATGAATTAAGAAGAAAAAGCTTGAGGTGGGGCCAAAATGATAGGTGTGCTGACGTGCTCGATTCTCATTGGCTAGTAACATCCATGGTGGCTTTGACTTATCAGAGATGGGTTTTCAAGCCATTTTCAGGTGCATCACAGCCATTCATTTGCCGGGAAGGGTTTCTCATCATCAATTACATTTTAAAATTTTCCGCTAGCCATTATATTTCAAAATTCAAATGTCTCTACGAGGGTTTTGCGTTCTTCTGGCCATGCACGATGTCGGGTAGCTTGGGAATTGATTTCTCAGGATGGTTATGGTTGAGGGGGTGATGGAGATGACTGTTGGCTAGTGTTGTAGGGTACCATGTCATGTCAAAGGTGCTAAATGGATTGGGACCACCTTTTTCCAGTGTTATTATTGAAAATATAGATATCTTCCAGATCAGATTTGGAGCCTTCATGGCTTAGTGGAGCTGTAGGTGGGTTGGTAAGTCGAGGTTTTTGTGTCAGTAGGTGAGCTCAGTACTGAATGGATGCCCATGAAGAAAGATATGATTTGATCACTGGCATTCTCAAAGATTTTCATAATAAGTGATCAATACCCTAGGGTTTGATATCATGGTTTAAATTTGTAACCCTAGTTAGGTTTTGACTCTTGCCTGCATGCAAGAGGGGATGTATATATTGTATTTTTAGAGCTTTTGAGCTCAGAGTTGGACAATTTTAGATGAAATTCATCTTTTCTTAAAGGTCATCTGTGGTATCATTTCTACCCTCTAGCTTATATAGTTGTAAAGTTCCCATTGATAATAAAACATTGTAGAGGTATTTTGTGATAATCCTTCATGTCCCTATACTTCCTTGTTTGAATTATCTCTTATTGGATTGAAGTATATGATGTTTTAGTGATATCTTAGGGTTCCTGATCCCTCTCTCTTTCTGTAACTATTGTGTGTTATTGTGGATGATTGGATGTGAATGCTTTTGTGGGTATACTTCAACCCCCTAACAATCTTGTCTCATTCCTATGCCGATTTGTAGAAGTGAATGTTGTTTGCAGGTCATAAATTGTGTCTAAATCCTCAGTAATGCTATTTTTTGTGAAATCCTCTTTTTTCCCTGAATAGCCCCTTTCTATTGCAGAACCTTCTATGAAACACTTATGCAAGCCTATTCAGTGAGTTGTGACCTCCTAGACCTAAGTTGTTCATTAATCTCATCCTCTATACTGAGATCCAAACCCTAATTTTGATGTATCACCTAGTACATAGTTTTCTTTCAAGTCATTTCCCTTCCAAGCATTCCTTCTATCCCTTTCCCTCAAAAGATTTACTTTTCCTTTCTAGAAGCAAATTAAGGTGATTATCCAAGATGAACCAGCCTAGAACCTGGAGGTCTCATCTTAGTTAGCAAAGGTCCCACAACCTGGAGATGATTCCCATGTTATACTAAGTTATCAAGACCAAGAGAGCTTGAGACAAGGGTGCAAACTTAGTGTATAACAAGGCATTTTGAACCATTAGAGCTTGGTTCATCCATCCATTTGAACATGTAGCCTGATTGTGAGGTTGATTATAAGGAAAACACCATTCATTATCCATAGCCATATTATTCTGACTAGGAACCATATCCCTCACTAGATTTGTAGAATTTAGAAGTGCAGGGTTATATGGTTGGAATGGTCTTTGATTAAAACTTTGTCTTTGCCCTTGATACCCTCCTTGGTATGGTGGCCCATTTTGTTGATAAGGCTGTCCTTGATTTTGATATTGCTGATTAGGACCTTGGCCTTGTGGCTAAAAGGGTGGTCTAATTCCTTGACCTTGATTCTTCAAATTTGTGACCTCTTTAGTCAAGGTCTACAAAAAATTTGTCATTTCTTGTTTACTTCTTTCTTGACTATTCTTTATCTCTTGCAGCTCTTTAGAGAAACTTGTTCTCAACTCTTGACCACTAGTACTAGCTTGTGGTGCTGATATGGTGGGAATAGGGGTAAATGGGGGTACTTGTGTAGGTGCAATGGGTTGAAGGCTATGAAAGATGGGCATCGATGGCCTTCTAGCAATCATGCCTGCTTGGATTAAACAGTTTTCAGCCCTGACAGCTATGTCAAAGGCTTGGGGTAAAGAAGTACCACCCATAGACTGGATCATGATAGAAATTTGACCATTTAGACTTTGCAAGTAGTAAAGGAAAGCATGGTCAGCTGATGGTCTCATAGAAACTAGAATTATATTCCATGTTTTGAGAAATCTACTCTTGTAATCTGTCATTTGCTCTTGAGGGTCTCTCTTTATGGTTGTCAACTGCTCTACCAGAGACAAATTACCTGATTTATCCTCAAAATGCTTACTTAATGCATCCCCTAATTCATCCCATGAAGTAATAGAACCAACAGTTAGAGTCTAAACCATTCAAGAGCCTTACCTTTTAGAGAGGTTGCTAATAATTTTGTGGCCACATCCTCTTGAGTGTTCAAAAGTAGTTGTCTTCCCTTCACCTATGAAATTAGGTATACTCTTTAGTGCCACCAAGGGCACATCATGATGTTGATAAAAGGGTAATGGACTCCCTTGGTTGAATGGTGCAAAGGCAAACTGTCTAGCCATCGCAGGAGTTGGAATTTGAAGATTAACAACTATATGAGTTGTATTTGTTGTTGGGTTTGAATCCTCTTCTAGATCTCTAGTTAGAGATCTGCCTCTTCTTCTAGAATGAAAGAGAAAAGGTCTCCTTTTTGAAGTATCAAGAGGTGTTGATTGAACTCTACTTGTAGGGGATGTTCCTTTAGTTGACCTTCCTTTATGACTTCCCTTTGAGGGAAACTCTGAAAATGTAGTAGGCTTTGAGCTCCTAGTCTCAATGTTTCTCATAAACCTTAAACAAGGTTGGCCTGAATCTTTGAAATCAGTGGAGTCACCAGATATACTTAGTAGAATGACTTCTAAAATTCTCTATTATGCAATCTGTATATCAATAACATAATCTTCAAACAATAGTTTCTTTTGTAGTCCCACCAGGCATGCTAGAATTGTTATACACTAGTTTCTTTTGTAGTCCTCTTGTATAATCACCTTAATTTTCTTCTAGACATGAAAGTAAACTTGAGGGGAAAAGGGATAGAAGGAGTACTTGAAAGTAAAAATGCTTGAAAGAAAAATACCTACTAGGTGATACACCAAAATTAGGGTATGAATTGCAGTATAAAGGGATAGAATCAATGAAAGGCTTAAGTCTAGCAGGTCACAACTTACTGAATAGGCTTGCATAAGTGTTTCATAGGAGGGTCTCAACATAAGACACAACCTATGACGTACAAGAAGACATTCACTTCTGCAACTTGATGTAGATTTGAGACAAGACTGTTAGGGGGCTGAAGTATGCCCACAAAAACATCCAAATCAGATCAAACACAGTAACACATACAATTATAGAAAGTAAGAGGGATCAAGAACCCTAAGTTGTCATTGAAAACATACATATACTTCAATTCATTAAGAGATGAACTTAGACAAGGACACATAGGGACATGAAGAATTGTCACAAAATACCTCTGCAATGTTTGAATTTATCAATGGGAGAAATACAACTATAGGAGCTAGAGGGTAGAGAAAATGCCATAGATAACTCTTAAGAAAGATGAATTTATTTTTACAATTGTCTAACTCTGAGCTCAAAAGCTCCAAAAAATACAATATATACCTCTCCTCTAAACAAGCGGGAGCAAAACCTAACTAGGGTTATAGATTTACAATAGAATAACAAACCCTAAATCAATCAAGTCTGATCATAAATGTTACTTCTGCAAATATCTCAACTGATCAAATATTCATCTTTGCATGCCCATCCCTATACTAAAATCAACCTATGGACAAGAAACCTTGGTTCACCAACCTTCCTACAACACGGCCACGCCATGAAGGCTCTAAATCTGATCATACTTCCCTGGGAATAGTACCATTTAAAAGTTGGCGCCAAATCTTTCTAGCATCTCCTGGCATGAAAACATGGCATAGTACCCTACAATGCTGGCTAACAGTCATCTCCATCACCCTCTCAACCATAACCATCCTGAGAATTTAATTCTTGAGCTAACCGATGTTTTGCATGGCCGAAAAGAGCAAAACCTTAGCAAAACTTTCACAGGAATTTTGAATTTAAATGCTAACGGCTAGCAGGTCTAAAATTAAAACACAACCACTGATCTCATGCATTTCCTGGCAAATGAATGACCATGATACACTAAGAAAACAACTCAAAATCCCCCTCTGACAAGTCAAAACCATCGTGGAAGTCAACAACCAATAGAAAATGAGCACATCAGAAAAGACTGACACCTCAGAAGTTAAAAGAACTTGGATCTCACATCGGACGGTGGTCGCAAGATTGCATGCACTCAAAAGATTCCATGAGATCACATGACCACCATAGATCTTTCTTACCTACGATCTCACTTAAGATACTTGGCCCCACTAACAACTCTCCACCTGTTTAATTTAGCATCCAATGAAGAGCGAGCACATCAAAAACCGAGGACCCACCTGACAAAGCCCAAAGATAAAGTAAGATCGACGGTCATTACATGATCACATGTGTCAGAAAAGATCCTTGTGGACATACGCCAACCATCAATCCTCTGCAGATGTCAGAGCCTCTGACTGCCGAAAGGGCCCAGTCCCACTGACAATAGATAACTCATTAGCATGTGGCCCAATCAAAATATGCCACCTGCGCATGCCTAGCAGTGGACCCGCTTGTTTGAAGAGTTATGTCACAAAGGATAATCGATGATCAGCGCATAATCTCATGGCTCTAATAGAACGCATGATATCATACGCTAGCCATTGGATTGAAAAGGTGTTAGAGGGCCAGGTCCAGGAGACATAAAGGCTAGAAACATTAGAAAATATTAAGCATTGAGACTTAGGAAAAATTAAAGCACATGGACCCTTTCAGACTTTGGGAATTATTAAAGCATGTGGACCATTGAGACTTTAGTGGCCGAAAAGGTAATGAAAGAATATAACAAGCCAAAGAGATTTTTAGGATTTTTTGCTTGCAACGACTATTTTATGAAATTATTGACTGCAGACTAGGGGATAAAACAAATTGCAGAGGCCAGAGAACAAGGCAGAAAACCATGAAATTTTTTGAGGTTCTTGGCAGGGTAAAAATAGAGACCTGGGGATAGATTTTAGCCAAATTCGCATTAAATAGGAAAATTGGGGTAACAATTACAATACAACTTGATTTGCAGATGTATAGATCTATATTATGCTCATTCAAATCTCTAATCAATATATCAATTCTATTCAACAATATTCAGTAACTTACTATCTCTTGGTTATAGCTTTCTGACGCTCGGTAATTATTTTCATAAATTTCCTACTTTGAAAATTTGGTCAAATCTATTTCAAGGTCTCTGTTTTACCCCTGCCAGCATCCCTAAAATTTTCATGGCCTCATGTTTTGTTTCCTGGCCTCTGCAATTATTTCAAGCCCCTACTCTGCAAGTTTAAAAATTCATAAAACTAGCCATTATAGGCCAAAACCCTTGAAAACCCTAGAGCCTCGTTCTATTTCCTTGGTACTTTATCGACAACTTAAGTGACTAAAGGGGCATGTGTGTATTAAGTTTCCTCTTTTTCACCAGTTCTCTTATTCTTTTCGGCAGTCACCTTTTCTTCTTGTGAACTGGCGGTTCCTTATTCTCCTAGTCATGAAATTAAATGGTGGTACCCTAAGTTATTTAGTGACTCCATGATTTTCCCTTAGTTGGGCATTCGATTAATGAAACCATTGGTTCATGCTTGATTCGGTGAATTAACGAACTCCCTTTTTTCGCATATTCATTCAACTTAACCATAGTTCATCAAAGTATTTTGCGAATGAAATTGCCTTGTTCGCTGATTCGCTAGGTCAAAATGGGGTTAGTTCTATAGGTAGTGGTGATTTTTTGCATCGGACGGTTGTCTTATGATTAGAAGGAATATTCTAGGGTCACAAGGAGATGAGACTAGCCATAGATTTGGTATCAGTGTTTTTGTCTTCAGTCGGTGGTTACTTTTCCTATTTGGCAATTCAATGAATGCAGTGGTTCGCATAGTCTCTTAATTTTGGTGGTTAAGCCCTTGACGGCTAGCGACTCAACGAGCAGTTAACTTCCCTTCAGTCACACAATCATTAAATCTTTCGATGGTCTCAGATAGTCGAGGGTCTGAGTTAGCAGAACTATGGCTGGCATGTGTTCTCATAGGTTTGTGTTAGGGCTTGCAATCTTACGATAGCCACTGATCTAGGTTTGTGTTAGGGCTCATGATCTTACGATAGCCACTGATCTTGGTTTGTGTCAGAGCTTCCTTCGGTGGGTCCTTTTATGCTGACATGCTTGGATTGGATTGGTCCACATGGTGATGACTACACTTCTAGTGGGTTCGATGTGTCGGAAGGGTTCCTGGTCTAAAAGAATCTAACGGCTAGCGTAAAAGTGTAAGGAATATTCTAGGGCTTTGAGATCATGCACCTGCCATTAGATTGGTATCTCAAGTAGTGGGTCCAATGTCAGAAGGTTGCAACGTGTATCTGAAATGGTGCAATTTGATTGGTTGTTTGGTATGCTACATGGTGGTTGTCAGTGGGCCCGTGGAGTTAAGGCTTTCTAAAGAAGATAAGGCACGATCGGATCTTGTGACTGTCGTTATACCGGAGGCTCAAGATGCTCGATCATTATTACAGCGGCATAACGAAAGCTGTCCGATGGTGATTTTTAGGATCATGGGTCCGGTTTGTCTAGGATGCTGATATGCTCACTTCTCATTGGCCGCTGACTTCCACGATGGCGTTTGACTTGTCAGGGGGGATTTTAAGTAATTTTATCAGCGCATTTGGGCCATTCATCTATCGAGAAATGTTAGACATCGACAGACACATTTTAAAATGATCGGCTAGCCATTGGTTTTCAAAAATTTAAATATGTCTAAGAGGTTTTTGCCAGTATCTGATTTGCAGACCACAGGCAATGAGGTAGCTCAAGGAATTTATGTCTCTAGAACATTTTTAGTTAAGGGGAGATGATGAGATGTCTGAGCAGCTGTCTTGGGTTAATTCTTTTCCTTAAAAAGTACCAACCAGTGCATTCATGGTGGAACTTTTGTGCAGGAAAGCAGATAAATCTAGGTTGCATGTCCATGTGTTGATGCAGTAGAGGATGGACACTCAATGATGAATATCTGATTGGTTGAGATATTTGTAGGAGATACATCTATGATCAGAGATGACAAACTTAGGGTTTGAATATTTTTTGTAAAATCTTGTAACCATAGTTAGGTCTTGACTCTTGCCTGCGTGCAAGAGATGTATATATTGTATTTTTTGAGCCTTGGTGCTCAGAGAGTTGGACAATTGTAAAGAGAATTCATTTTTCTCAAAAGATTATCTATGGTATTTCTTCTACCCCCTTGTTCTTCTACTCTTGTAACCTCCCATTGATTATCCAAACACTGCAGAGGTATTTTGTGACAATTTCTCATGTTCCTATGCTTCCTTGTTTGTATTCTCTCTTATTGAATTGAAGTATATGTATGTTTTGAAGTGATATTTTAGGGTTCCTAATCCCTCTCTCTTTCTACAATTATTGTGCGTTATTGTATTTGATCTAATTTTGATGTTTTGTGGGTATACTTCAACCCCCTAATAGTCTTGTCTCAATCCTACACCGAGTTGCAGAAGTGAATGTCTACTTGTAGGTCATAAGTTGTGCCCTATGTTCAGGCCCTCCTATGAAATACTTATGCAAGCCTATTTAGTGATTTGTGATCTCCTAGACCTAAGTTGTTCACTTGATTTCATCCTACATACTGAGATCCAAACCCTAGTTTCAGTGCATCACCTAGTAGGTAGTTTTCTTTCAAGTCATTTCCCTCACAAGCACTCCTTCTATCCCTTTCCCTTAAGAGTTTACTTTCACATCTAGAAGAAAATTAAGGTGATTATCCAAGAGAAACCAGCCTAGAACCTCGAGGTCTCATCTCAGTTAGCAAAGGTCCCACAACCTAGAGATGATTCCCATGTTATACCGAGTTATCAAGACCAAGAGAGCTTGAGACAAAGGTGCAAACTTAGTGTATAAAAATTTTGGCACGCCCAGTGGGACTATAAAAGATTAGATTCATGTTAAAGATATGCTATCTTTGATATGCATATTGCATAAAATAGACCTTTAGAGGTTGTTCTATCAAGTATATCTGGTGACTCCACTAATTTCAAAGATCCAGGCTACCTTGTCCAAATTTTTATGAGAAAGATTGAGACTAGAAGCTCAAAGCCTACTAAATTTTCAGAGTTGCCCTCAAAAGGAAGTCACAAAGGTAGGTCAACTCAAAGAACATCTCCTACAAGAAGAGTTCAATCAAAACCTCCTAATACATCAGAAAGGAGACCTTTTCCATTTCATTCCAGAACAAGAGGGAGATCTCTAACCAGAGATCTAGAAGAAGATTCCAATCAAGCAGCAAATACAGCTCATATAGTTGTCAATCTCAGGATTCCAACTCCTACAATGGCTAGACCATTTGCATTTGCACCCTTTAATCAGGGCAATGCATTGGCCTTTTCTCAACATCATGATGTGCCCTTGGTGGCAGTTAAGAGTATACTTGATTTCACAGGTGATGGGCAGACAACTTCTTTTGAGCACATTAGAGATGTGACCACCATCTACAACATACACAATATCACTCAAGAAGATGTGGCCACAAATTTATTAGCAACCTCTTTAAAAGGTAAGGCTCTAGAATGGTTTAGAACTCTAACTGTTGGTTCTATTACTTCTTGGGATGAGTTAGGAGATGCATTAAGTAAACATTTTGAGGATAAATCAGATAACTTGTCTCTAGTTGAGCAGTTAACAAATATTAAGAGAGACCCTCAAGAACAAATGATAGATTATAATAGTAGATTCCTTAAAACATGGAATAGAATCCCAGTCTTTGTGAGACCATCAGCTGACCACACCTTCCTTTACTATTTACAAAGTCTAAATGGTCAAATTTCTATCATGATCTAGTCTATGGGTGATACTTCCTTACCTCAGGCCTTTGACATAGCTGTCAAGGTTGAAAATTGTTTGATTCAAGCAGGCATGATTGCTAGAAGGCCTCCAATGCCCATTTTTCCTAGCCTTCAACCCATTGTACCTACCCAAGTACCCCCATTTACCCCTATTCCCACCATATTGGCACCTCAAGCTAGTACTAGTGGCCAAGAGTTAACAATAAGCTTCTCTCAAGAGCTACAAGAGATAAAGAATAGTCAACAAAGCAGTCAGCAAGAAATGACCAACTTGTTGCAGACCTTGACTAAAGAGGTCATAAATTTGAAGAAGCAAGGCCAAGGAATCAGACTAGCATTTTAGTCACAAGGCCGAGGTCCTAGTCAGCAATATCAAAATCAAGGACAACCCTATCAACAAAATAGGCCACCATACCAAGGAGGCTATCAAGGATAAAGACAAAGTTTTAATTAGAGACCATTCCAACCATATAACCCTGCACCTCTAAACTCTACAAACCCAGTGAGGGATGTGGTTCCTAGTCAAAATAATATGACTATGGATAATGAATGGTGTTTTCCTTGTAATCAACCTCACAATCAGGCTACATGTTCAAATGGATAGATGAACTAGGCTCTAATCATTCAAAATCCCTCACAAGCTCAATCAGAGGTTACATCCAGTGGGTCAGTGCCTCAACAAGAATCACAAGAGAATGAGACTACCCTTTTCAATTGGGAGCAACTAGAATTTAATGGAGTCAATGATGAGGCTTCTTTTTTTGCCTTTACAAGAGCAAAAAGAAGAGCTCAAGACATGGAGAGACTAGATTCTAATGCCAAAGCCACTACATCTACAGAGCCACTGCAACAAGTTGATCTCATCACACCTAAGGAGGTTCCTATCATTACAAGCAAAGAAGGACAACATTCCAAAGAAGTAGAGCCCATCATTGTAAAAGAACAACAAAGAGTACACACTATGACACCTTATAATATTGTAGACAACATGAAGAAGGTGAATGTCACCATGTCCATGTGGGACTCTTTGGCTCTTCCAAGATAGCCTAAAATTTTGAAGAAGGCTATGTCGAAGGTAGCAACTCCTCAACCTACAAAAGAAGATGCAAAGCCAGTGTTGGTTAACACCAATCAAGAAAAGGAGGCTCCAAGTAGCAACTCCAAGGCCAATGCCACACAAGGTAGGAAATCAAAACCACCCTCCTTTTATGTATCTTTAATCATTGGAAAATCTTTAGTACATAATTGTATGGTAGATAGTGGAGCTACTAGCACTGTAATGCCCAAGAAAGTAGCTGACTAGTTAGGACTAAAATATGAGCCCTTCCAAAAGAAGGTTACCCAACTTGATGGATCCTCAGTCAATACTATAGGTGTGGCCAAGGATACCAGTCTAATCCTTCATGCTAGTCCTAATTTTTCAATCCTCCTTGATATATATATCATAGATCTCCCTGCATTATTTGCTATATGTCTTTCAAGGTAGTTTACAGCCAAGATAGGAGGATACCTATCTTCTGATTGGTCTCACATGTTATTTCATACAAGGTATGGGACCAAGGTCACCATTAAGTCAAAACCATTAGCAACACACCATATAGAACCATATGTATCCAACACCATCAACATAAACTGCCCTATATTTGAGGACAGTGACTTCCAAACCATTAGTGAAGCAAGCACAAAGATAGAAAGTATCCCTCATATTCTTCTAGATGAAAGAGCTTCAGAGGCCCAAGAAAATCTTTTTTAAGATTTTGGTTTGGGAAGTTATTTGATACAAGAAGGTGGAGTCATAGAGCCAAGCCTTTTCAAAGAGGATACTGATTTAGAAGATCAGACTAATTAGGTTTGGGAAGTATTTTTTGATGGAGCTAGAAGTAGACATGGTTCTAGTGGTGGTGCTATGCTAGTGTCCCCAAAAGGAGAAAGGTATTATACTGCCTTTAGATTTAGTTTCTCCTGCACTAGAAATACTGTAGAGTATGAAAGCCTAGTCAATGGACTAGAATGGGCTAGAAAAAGAGGGCTTAAGGCCTTAAAAGTTTATGGTGATAGTGAGTTAGTTGTCAGCCAAGTAAGAGGGATAAGTGAAACCAAGAAAGACACCATGAAAGCATACAAGCATAGAGTTTGGGATGCAATTAAAGATTTGCAAGTAAGAGGGATAAGTGAAACCAAGAAAGACACCATGAAAGCATACAAGCATAGAGTTTAAGATTTACATTTTGATTTAACTTATCCCTAGAAAGTTAAATCAAAATGTAGATAGGTTAGCTACTGTTGGATCTCAGTATGACATTCCAAATAGTGTTTCAAGAGAAATAGATCAATAGCATATCAAAGTAATTTTCAGACCCTCTATTCCTGATAATGATGTCAATTGGCAGGTGTTTGACAATGATGAACAAATTCTGTAATTCTTGTTTGAAGAGGATGTTTTTTCAAGGCATAGTCAAGATAGGCTGTCTCAAAACTATGGCGATCAAGTGATACAACTCAAGTCTAATAAGATGCCTAGATGTCTTGTCACCTGAGAGACTATCTTCAATAAGGATGATGAAGTTAAGAAAAGCAAAGCTGGCCTGGTAGTCCAAAAAGAATATTGTGTTGAACTAGAATTGGAACCAAGTAAGAGCTTACAATTTGGAAAAGTGAACACTGAATTGGAAAAGAAAGCGTACACTCAGTTATTGAAAGAATTCAGTGATTTTTTTGCATGGCAATATGAAGACCTCAAAGGTTTTGATCCAGCCCTTGCTTAGCACACTATTGAATTACAACCTAATGCCAAACCAGTGAGGCAAAAGAAAAGGCCTGTTAATCCTAAGTTTGAGCCACTTATGCATAAAGAAGTGCTCAAATTGATAGAGAGTGGTATCATCTACCCCATTAAGCATACTAGTTGGGTTTCCAACCTTGTTCCTGTCAGGAAGAAGAATGGGGAGCTGAGGTTATGTGTTGACTTCAAGGATCTTAATAGGGCCTCATTAAAAGACCACCATCCACTACCCTCTATGGAAAAAATCTTACAATGTGTCTCTAGATCTAAGAGATTTTCATTGTTGGATGGCTATTCAGGATACAATCAGATCTTGGTAAATGAAGATGATCAATGCAAGACTGCATTTACAACCAAGTGGGGAACCATGGCTTATCAAAAGATGCCCTTTGGTTTGTCAAATGTAGGAGCCACATTTCAAAAGGAAATGGATATGGCCTTTAAGAGCCTCATGTACAAGTTTTTGTTGGTCTACTTAGATGACATAACTATGTATTCAAAGCATGTGGTAGAATATATCAAACATTTGAGGAAGATCCTTGAAAGGTGTAGAGAATTTGGGATATCACTTAATCCCAAGAAATGTGTGTTTGCAGTTCATGAAGGAAAACTATTGGGATATGTAGTATCCAAAGAAGGAATTACAGTGGATCTTGAGATAATTGTAGCTATCTTAGAGCTACCCCTACCACATCACAAGAAAACTCTCCAATCTTTCATAGGAAAGATTAACTTTGTTAGGATGTTCTTTCCTAACATTGCAGATTTACTCAAGCCTTTGACAACCATGCTAAAAAGGAGTTCAGCTTTCAGTTGGACCAAAGAAGGGAAAGTCAATTTCCAAGCTATCAAAGAGGCCCTAAAAAAAGCTCTTGCCCTCTCAAACCCAAATTTCAGTAAGGATTTTATCCTTTATGCTTATGGAGGTCATGATTCCATATCTGCAATGTTGACTCAAGAAAATTCAGATGGACTGGAGCAGCCTATTGCTTTCTTTAGCAAAGGTTTAGAAGAATATGAATAGAGATACTCTTTTGTATAGAAACATGTACTTGCTATGGTAAAGAGTCTTAAGAAGTTCATATATCTATTGACTCATAGTAGGGTACATTTAAAAGTTACTCATCCAAGTGTCAAAGGGTTTTTTCTTTCCAAGGACCTAAATGAGAAAAGAGTCGCTTGGATCACCAAGGTGATGGAGTATGACACTGATATTTACACTACCAAGCTGGTTAGAGGAAGAGGTCTTTGTGAACATTTGGTAGAAGATGAAAGTTCAAAGAAATCAGAGAAAATGGATGCATCATTGGTGGTGCATTCTATAGAAGAGCAAGCCAAGGCAACAAGCTAGTTGCCCAATATGATCAATTACTTGAAGATAGGACAACATCCTGTAGGCCTAGACTCAGTAAAAAGAAGGTATTATAGGTTACAATCTATTCCTTTTGTGCTGATTGATGATTTTCTTTTCATAAAGGATCATAGTGGTGTCCTTTTAAGATGCATAGATTCAGAAAAGATAGCTGATGTCCTATTTGAGTTTCATGATGGATCTTCTCGAGGTCACTTTTCTCCTAGGACTACTACTTTTAAAATCATGAGGGTTGGATACTATTGGCCATCTATTTTTAAGGATAGTCATGATTATGTCAGGAAATGCATCAAGTGTGCCATGTTTGCAGGAAAAGAAAGGCTTGCAGCCTTGCCCGTATAGCCAATCAAAATAGAGAAACCTTTCATGAAGTGGGGTATAGACTTCATTGGTATGATCAATCCCCCATCTATTGCATGCCATAAATGGATAATTACTACAATGGATTATTTCACTAAATGGAAAGAAGCAATTGCATTGAAAGAATCCAATGAGAGTGTTTTCCTAAGCTTTTATGATGATTTAATTCGTAGGTTTGGCACTCCTGATTCCATCATCTTAGATAATGCCTTACCATTCATGAGCCTCAAAGTCTCAGAGTGGGTAGTTAAGAATGGAATTTATCTGAATACTAGTTCAAATTATTACACTCAAGGCAATGGCTTAGTAGAATCAACCAATAAGAATTTGATTAGAATAATCAAGAAGACTCTGCAAGAGAATCGGAGAGATTGGCATACAAAGCTCAAATCTTCCTTGTGGTTAGACAGAATTACCCCAAAGAAAATCATTGGTAATTCTCCTTACATGTTAGTGTATGGCAAGGAGGGTAGGTTGTCCATTTCAATAGAATTACCAGCTCTAGACTTTGCTACTCAATATGCCTTGTTTGATGAAGAGGATCCCTTACAAATTAGATATGCTCAATTGATGGAATTAGAATAACTCAGAGGAAAGTCAATGCAAGATATGGAGTTTGATCAGGTTCAGACAAAGAGGAGCTTTGACAAAAGGGTCAGGATTAGAAATTTCAAAGTTGGAGACATAGTCCTCAAGTGGGATGAGTTCAAGTCTAAGCCTGGCAGGCACACAGAGTTTGATTCATTTTGGGGTGGACCATTTGTTATAACAGAGTGCAAGGGAACCAATGCTTTTCAACTTTCAACTCTAGAAGGAGATGCCTTTCCAATTTCAGTCAATGGATTTCACTTGAAACCATACTTTGAGGTTAATCCCTCCCTGTAAATTCTTGTAGATATGTGTTTCTTGTTTTTTTTCCCTATTTTCTAGCCTAGTTTTCCTGCTTTCCAAGAAGTGCTCATGCACAAGTTTGTCTTTTTGTTTAGTTTTTTCCCTCTATCAAAGTTTTGTGTTCAGAATGACCCCACGCCCAATGGATTGTCAAGGTCACTGGTTTTCCATGTCTAGCAGGCTGACATCCAGCAGAAATCGTCAAAATGTTTCCCTAAATTTCCTATTCTGCAAATTTGGCCAAATCTATTTCAAGGTCTTTGTTTTACCCCTACCAACGTCCCTAAAATTTTCATGGCCTCACATTTTGTCTCCTGGTTACTGCAATTATTTCAAGCCCCTAGTCTGCAGGTTTAAAAATTCATAAAACTGGCTGTTATAGGCCAAAACCCTCAAAAACCCTAGAGCCTCATTCTATTTCCTTGTTACTTTATCGGCAACTTAAGTGACTAAAGGGGCATGTGTGTATTAAGTTTCCTCTTGTTCGCTAGTTCTCTTATTCTTTTCGACGGTCACCTTTTCTTCTTGCGAACTGGCGGTTCCTTCTTCTCCTAGTCACAAAATTAAATGGCGGTACCCTAAGTTATTCAGCAACTCCATGATTTGCCCTCAGTTGGGCATTTTCTTAATGAAACCTTGGGTTCATGCTTGATTTGGAGAATTATCAAACTCCCTTTGTTCGCATATTCATTCAACTTAACCATAGTTCATCAAAGTATTTCATGAATGAAATTGCCTTGTTCACTGATTCGCCAGGTCAAAATGGGGTTAGTTCTACAGGCAGTGGTGAGTTTCTGCATCGGATGGTTGTCTTACGATCGGAAGGAATATTCCAGGGTCACAAGGAGATGAGACTAGCCGTAGATTTGGTATCAAGGTTTTTGTCTTCAGTCAGCGATTACTTTTCCTATTCGTCGATTCAATGAATGCAGTGGTTCGCATAGTCTCTTAATTCTGGCGATTAAGCCCTTGATGGCTAGCGACTCAGTGAGGAGTTAACTTCCCTTCAATCATGAAATCATTAAATCTTTTGGTGGTCTTAGATAACCGAGGGTCCCAGTTAGTAGATCTATGGCTGGCGTGTGTTCTCATAGGTTTATGTCAGGGCTCACGATCTTATGACAACCACTGATCTAGGTTTGTGTCAGGGCTCGTGATCTTACAATAGCCACCAATCTTGGTTTGTGTCAGAGCTTCCTTCAGTGGGTCCTTTTATGCTGACATGCTTGGATTGGATTGGTTCGCATGGTGATGACTAGACTTCTAGTGGGTCTAGTGTGTCAGAAGGGGTCTCGGTCTAAAAGGATCTAACGACTAGCATAAAAGCATAAGGAATATTCTGGGGCTTTGAGATCATGCACCTACCATTAGATTGGTATCTCAAGAAGTGGGTCTGATGTTAGAATGTTGCAACGTGTATCCGAAATGGCATAGTTTGATTTGTTGTTTGGTATGCTATGTGGTGGTTGTCAATGGGCCTGTGGGGTCAAGGCATTCTAAAGAAGATAAGGCACGATCAAATCTCATGGCTGTCATTATATCAGAGGCTCAAGATGCTCGATCATTATCATAGCGGTATAATGACAGCCATCTGATGGTTCTTTCTAGGATCGTGGGTCTGGTTTGTTCGAGACACTGATATGCTTGCTTCTCATTGGCCGCTGACTTCCATGGTGGCATTTGACTTGTTAGGGGGGATTTTAAGTAGTTTTCTTAGTGCATCTAATCTGTTCATCTATTAGGAAATGTTAGACATTGACGGGCACATTTTAAAATGACCGGCTAGTCATTGGTTTCCAAAAATTTAAATATGTCAAAGAGGTTTTTGCCAGTATCTAATTTACAGATTGCAGGCGGTGAGGTAGCTCAAGGAATTTATGTCTCTAGGACATTTGTAGTTAAGGGGAGATGATGAGAGGTCTAGGTGGCTATCTTGGGTCGATTCTTGTCCTGAAAAAGTACCAACCAGTGCATTCATGGTGGAACTTTTGTGCAGGAAAGCAGATAAATCTAGGTTGCATGTCCATGTGTTGATGCAGTAGAGGATGGACACTCAATGATGAATATCTGATTGGTTGAGATATTTGTAGGAGATACATCTATGATCAGAGATGACAAACTTAGGGTTTGAATATTTTTTGTAAAATCTTGTAACCGTAGTTAGGTCTTGACTCTTGCCTGCATGCAAGAGACGTATATATTGTATTTTTTGAGCCTTGGTGCTCAGAGAGTTGGACAATTGTAAAGAGAATTCATTTTTCTCAAAAGATTATCTATGGTATTTCTTCTACCCCCTTGGTCTTCTACTCTTGTAACCTCCCATTGATTATCCAAACACTGTAGAGGTATTTTGTGATAATTTCTCATGTTCCTATGCTTCCTTGTTTGTATTCTCTCTTATTGAATTGAAGTATATGTATGTTTTGAAGTGATATTTTAGGGTTCCTAATCCCTCTCTCTTTCTACAATTATTGTGCATTATTGTATTTGATCTAATTTTGATGTTTTGTGGGTATACTTCAACCCCCTAATAGTCTTGTCTCAATCCTACACTAAGTTGCAGAAGTGAATGTCTACTTATAGGTCATAAGTTGTTCCCTATGTTCAGGCCCTCCTATGAAATACTTATGCAAGCCTATTTAGTGAGTTGTGATCTCCTAGACCTAAGTTGTTCACTTGATTTCATCCTACATACTGAGATCCAAACCCTAGTTTTGGTGCATCACCTAGTAGGTAGTTTGCTTTCAAGTCATTTCCCTTACAAGCACTCCTTCTATCCCTTTCCCTTAAGAGTTTACTTTCACGTCTAGAAGAAAATTAAGGTGATTATCCAAGAGGAACCAGCCTAGAACCTAGAGGTCTCACAACCTAGAGATGATTCCCATGTTATACTGAGTTATCAAGACCAAGAGAGCTTGAGACAAAGGCACAAACTTAGTTTATAACAGTAATCTCTGCAGTTTGGTTCTCCTTAACTAGTTTGAATAGGCATGCATGAAGCTTTTTCACATGATATCTCTGCACTATTCTTTCCTCTGGTATAAGTTTCATAATGAAACCCTATCTCTTAAATAGACAAGTAAACCATTTTTCTTTCATCTATCCAATTTTGCTGCTTAATCTCCATCGCTGATTTTGCCACTTAAACCTTCCTCGGTTGATCTGTCAGTAACATGTTTCAATTATATCCTTTAGATCTTCCTTGAATTTTTCTAGCTGTTGATCTTATAACAAACTTTATCTTTTCACTCCGTGATCATACACTTTATAGCTCATCAACTTCTTTTGGCTAAAATAATCATTTAGTTCCTCTGTTAATTCTTAGTTAACAAAGAAATGCGTCAATGAACACAAGCTCGGTTTATACTATGCTCGGTATACACTACACTGCTTGGTGTATACTAGAGTGCTTCATTAACTGACAACACTACTTTGTAAAAATTTCCTCCCAACTTCATAACAGATTAATGCAACATAATCAAGTCAACAATATGAAGTCATAGACTCATCAATAAGTTACCAAGAGTATTCCTTATCCTCATTTGTCATATCCATCTTCCTCCATGTAGATATCTCAGTTCTTCATTTTTCTCTTCTCTTCTACAGATGTGTTAGATGTTTGCAACTCCATGATAAGTACTGTCAAAACTATTTGACATCAATGACAACATAAAACTAATTCAATTATCGTACATAACAGTTCAGTGCTTGGTGATCTCTAATCACTTGAATTTATTCAATCAGGTTCTCAATTAGTTGTAGTTCATCACCAAGTTCATATTCGACATTACTATTTCTATTTCAAGTTGCACACTTACATCATTATCCAACATAAAATGAGATACTTTAAAGTTGAGATTAGACACTTCCAAAAGATTCTTTTTTAGTATAGAATTTTTAATTCTACAAAATGAATGAGAGAAAAATGATCATCATAAACAATAAACACACATGATTTTGGAAATTCCACAATCATTCATTTTTAATCATCTAGAACAAACGTAAAAGGGGGTGAGACGATGGCACCTTAACAATAATTCCAACATCATCCACTTTTAGCTCCTATGATTCAATCTAGAATTAGAAGTCAAGTTGGAATTAAGGTTTTGTTTTGACGAATGATATTATTGAAAGGATTTTCTTACTCATTCAAAGTCTAAATCTCTAATTGAGTTAGAGAATATGTGCATAAGACACAAAAATCATACCTAACATTGCAGAAGCCTAAAGATCAATCAAGGATGAAACTACAAACACTTCATGATATATCAATATCAGAAAAACATTTCTCCATCCATTCTTCTACACATTGTCCCTACAATAATTTCAAGCTACTAAATCAACCATCACTGACTTTTTATTCAATGGTAAGCACTAAGATACACACACAAATTTAAAGTAACATTCGACTTATAAATTCCATAGAAAATGCTATGTAGTATAGTGGGAATCACACATTAAATTTAAAAATATGGAATATTTTCATATCTTATTCATTTAGAATATCATTTTTGTATTTTTCATGAAGGTAGTTGAACAGTCAAAAGAATCCAACTTAACCAACAAATCAAAAAAGATAAAAAATCAAAATTGCACACCACATCATACTTAAGGTTCCCATAATCCACCTAACTTAAAGAAAATCAATGGGCTTCCAGGGTGGTCCCACAATAGTGAGTCCCACTTTTTGGCCAACTTTGACACAAAGATCAACATTCTGAGAAAAAACTTCACTTTCGAACACCTATTGCCGCAAAACTATTAGGAATTTGATGATGATGTAAACTTGAGTCTTTTAGAATTTTCTTTCTAGTTTCTAAATATATTTAAAAACAAACTTATATAATTTAAATTCATTTTTCCTTCTCCTTTGAAAAGTGGTTTGTGTGAAAAAACTATGTTTTTAAGGAGTTACTGTTACTTGGATCAGCATAATTTTTTTTAAAAAAATATGA
Source organism: Chamaecyparis obtusa (assembly GCA_027943335.1). Taxonomy (NCBI): domain Eukaryota; kingdom Viridiplantae; phylum Streptophyta; class Pinopsida; order Cupressales; family Cupressaceae; genus Chamaecyparis; species Chamaecyparis obtusa. The sequence continues at coordinate 652,160 of BSBK01000412.1, forward strand.
TAACGATGTAATTCTTTCGATATTATATTAGTAACTTCAATATCTAAAGGATGCAATTGCTTTTATTCATTTTGGGTCAATATTTCATAGTTTATTAAATTCTAAAGTGACAGTAACTATAATTTCGACATAAGGTCACTTGGATCGCTCTAACTTGATCCGTGTATATTGAAATTCATTTTTTCTTTTTTTCATAGAAAGGTAACACAAATATGCTTTTCCTACATATTTTTTTATAATTTACTATTTTTCCCGAAGTCGTGAAGAGATAGGTTGTTGAATGACCAAACAACCTACGTTTAGTTAAAATAATATTTAAAAGTGATAATGAACTCAATATGTATTAAAATTATATTCGTTAGAAATCTTGTTCTGAATAGCATCATTTGACATCACATGTTTGAAAAATCATCTTGTTTGGTCCTTGTTACAGACCTCGAAAGACCATTTTTTTGAAGTTCACTTATTTTTTGAGCGAAAATTTTTAGTTTTGGGGTCTTCATGTGAAGACCTCCTTCGCACGAAGACCCTTGAGGGGCTTCATGCAAAGACCCTTCGCATGAAGCCTCTCAAGTGAAAAGTCCAACAAACAACACCCCACGGGATTTTTTTGTTTAGGTACTTTGTGTGAAGTATGTACTTCAAGCGAAGTCGACAAGTGAGTTTATTTTGTAAAAAAAATTAGAATGGTATAAAACTAAAACATTTTGTTTCTATTTTATACCGAATTGCAATTAATAAATTTGCATTTTCTATTATTGAAGGAATTTTGTGGAGGAGGATTGCTATTTATATTTTTTCAAAGACATAATTTTGGAGAGGAGAAATATTAGATTAAATTATTTTTTGAAGAAGAGAATTTTTATTGATGATTTTGTGGAAGACATTTTTTGGAGCTCGAAGAAATGGGGAACAAGAAGGGAAGACAAAGTAAATATTCTAGAAAAAGGTCACCCAGTACTAAACAAAGAAATCATGAAGCTGCATTGACATATTATCATAAAACTAAAGAAGCTGAAAGACAAGCTGAAGTAGGAGGGTCAAGTCAAGTCAAAGAATTTCACATTGAAAAAAGGTCAAGATCACTCCCTATGGAAGCTAAAAAAATTGATGATGGAGAAGGGTCAAGATCACGTGCTCCTACTGGTATGGATGAACTTTTAAATTTAGGTCAAACTGTAAAGAGAAATATTAATTATAAAAACTTAGATCATTTACTTACAATGGATGTGGAGAATTTGATATCACTTGCTAATGTTCAACCCTTAAGTCTTGCTAAGAAGAGATCAATGAATATGATAGAAAGATAAATATTGTGTAAATTTGATAATTTTCAAACACTTGATAAAGCTCAATTGCTTTCAGTTGTAATTATAAACAAAAATTTGGAAGGGGCATTAAAATTATTGGGTATAGATACATCATCAAAGAAGAGAAAAGTTGTTGACATGCAAATTGATATGATTAAAAATCTTAGGAAAGGTTTGAACCAGCTAGGGAAGCGATCTTGAACTAAAGATAAGACCATTACAAGAAAAGTTATGTTGACATCCATTGTAGGTAACAATATGGGACGAAAAAGAAATATCTTCATTTTCATCTCAGTTTGGTTTTAATAGGAAAACAATATCACAATATGTTAATAGGAGAATACTTTTGGATGATTGCACCTTGGAAGGCAATTGGGAAATCATGTGTAGAGCTCCTTGTTCGAATAGGATTCATGAAGGAATAAAAAATTTGGTCACATCATTTTGGAATGATAATACACGTCCTTCATCAAACACTAGAGATGTTATTAGACATAGAATTTCAGCTAATCAATATGAATATCATACGAAACATTGGTTGGACACAACAGAACATGAAATGTATGTGTCATTTTGTAGTTCTAATCCTAATATAAAGATTGGGTAAACATTGTTTGAAAGATTGAAGCCATATTATATTAGGAAAAACAAAGTGTTTGAAACTTGTTGTTGTCATTATCATATTGAATTTGATCTCCACTATCAGGTTTTTTGAAAGTTTGTAGAAGACACTTATGGTTTTGAAAATGGTCCTCCTACTAGATGAAGTGAGTTCATCTCATCCATTTTATGTGACAAAAGAGATGATGTAGTTGGAAAAATAAATTGCATAAAAGGAATATGTCAAACATGTGTTGATTTGTCTCTTTTTCCTTTGAAAAATGAAAATATTGATGTAACAAAGATGGTAAATTGTAGGAGTTACAAATATGTAAAGAATGAAACAAAATTTTAGCAAGAATCCAAAAGGTTAGAATATATTGAAGAGGAAAGTGGAAAGCACAAAAATTCCAAACACCGAGAGATGATTTCCCACTTGGAACTATTCTATCAGTTGTTGATTTTGCATAAAATTATTCTTTTGTTCATCAAAAGGCAATTCAGTCAGAATACTATTTTTTTGAGAAAATTACTATTATGGTACATGTGTGTTATCAACATGCACAATTAGATTTGGATGGTATTCAAAGAACATTTGAAGCATGTGTCATCAAGAAGGAATATCATTTTTATATAAGTGATGATAGAGAGAGTGACATTCATTATGTAGAACATTGCTTCAAGATGTTTTTTGTAAATTTGAAAGAAAGAGGTATAAAAATTGATAAACATTATGTTTGGTCAAATGGATGTGTTGCACAATTCAAATCATTGAGACCATTTTATGGACTATGTAGATATCATCATAATGAAAACATACCACATGTCTGGAGTTTCTTTCAGAGTGGATATGGAAAAGGTGAACATGATGGTGCCGAAGCTTGCATTAAATGTGCTATACGAAAGTATCAAATGAATTATAAGGGAGTGCATATAAAAAATGCACATGATGTGGTTGGATGGTGCAAGACACATTTCACACTAAATGAGAATGACACGTCATCGGGATTGACTCAGGCGGTGCCATATAGAAAATTTTGGGAGATAAAAGGTATGCACACATTTTTAAATTATTTGAAAGTGTTTAAAATTTTTATGATATTTTTTATTCAAATTATATTTATAGAATGTATTATATATGCATTTTTTCAAGTGTGGATAGAAAAATCATGCATGATTGCAATAGGATAGAAAATGCATGATCTTTTCATTTAGTTATGAGTACGAATTGTTGCAATTGGACATTGAACACTAAGGACTACTCATGCTTTTGTTGTCACTGCATTGTTGACAATTCTGAGGAATGTATCAATCAAGACTGTGGATATGTAGGTGCATGGAATGTAGTGCCACTAGTTGTTACTGATACATTTGGTAGAGATGAAGATGAAAACTTTGATGATATCTCTTTGATTTCTATTGATTACAAGCATATCTCAGGATTGGTCAAAATTGGTAAGTATATATATTTCACATTATATGGTACATTGAGCTACATGTATAGATAGATAGATAGATCTATAGATTGAACTAAGTAAATTTTAAGATCTCACACATGTATATATAAATTTACTATGCAAGAGATGTCTTTGTAGTGATTGCTGATCGTGGAAATGTAGGAGTTGGTTATTATTTATTGCGTTGTACTGCAGAGAGGATGAAGTTACTTGAACCTGAAGAAAGTGATAGAATGTTTTTCCCCATAGGTTTGTACATGGTTTACATCAATATATTGAACTCAATTTGTAAATTTTAAATTTCAACCTTTTAGTAAATTTCAAATTGACTTTGTGTAAATTTATATATTGTTAAAATTTGTGACCTGCAAGTTCAGTTGTTTTAGAGGGAACATATTTCAAGCAAATCAAAGTAATTCAACATGGTATTCACTTTGTTGATTATGAACCAAACAATAAGGTGTTTCAATATAGTCACCTAGTAGTTGCCACATCCATTTGTCTCCATACAATTAAATCTCAACGTGGACGTCGTAAGTGGAGACTAGATAGTGAGGATCATGAGAGAATATTACATGTTCTCCATGAAAGGTTTGAACCACTTGAGTTGGTATAAAAAGTATAATCTGTATACCTATTTCATGTGTTAGGACCTACTTGATATCTCTGGATTAAATTTCATTATACTTTATTTATGTCTTTAAACATATGATGGACTATAATTTGTTGATATATGATGGACCTATTTGATGGTTCAATGGTTTTAATATATAGAATTTTATATGTATACTTTGATTATTCAATGATTTTTATAGATTGCATATTAGTTAAATATTTTATGTATGCTTTGATTATTCAATGATTTTTATGATACTTTTTATGATGCTTATCATTTCTAGATCCCCTTAAGACCTCCCCTTAAGACACTAAAAAATGATGAAATTAGCTAGATTACTTACGACATGTGTTAGTTCTAGAATTAGTTAGAATAGTTATTTTCCATTAGTTACATGTATTAACTAGTTATTTTTTGTGATATTAATTCTAGATCCCCTTAAGACCTCCCCTTAAGACTGCTTATTAGTTAAAGATCCCCTTAAGACACTAAAAAATGATGAAATTAGTTCGATTACTTATTGTTTATGTCTGAATATGGACCTTGAATTCAGCCATATACCTCAACATGGTCATTGCTCAATGATCATATATGAAGATGAACATGAATTGTCCACTTTGCACACTTAATTGAATCGACCTCTCAGCTCCTATTTAGATGGGGTTTGAATTTACTCTCAGAATTGAGAGCCCAACAACCATAGACCAAGCTAAAATGGAGGATTTAAATGCTAACAAAATGATTGTAAATGAAATGAATTAAGCTAAAATGAGAGTGCAATTGTAATCTAAGAAGCTTGAAATGAAATGAGAATTAAACTAAGAGCTTAATAAGTAAACTAGATTAAAGATGAGAGTGCAAAATTATACTAAGAGATTGAAACTATTCTAAATATGCAATGTGAAAACATTGAGAAATATGAAAATGAGACAACAATTCGACAAATTTATAGTGCTCTCAAAATTACCTCCTCAAATAAGGAAAGAGAGGTTCATAATATAGAAGAGCCCGGGTGGAGAGTGAAGAGTTTCTTGCAAAGAAACAGTTGACTCTTCATCTCCTTGGTGGGAGGTGAAACAAATTGGAGGAATTATCTAATTAATTAAATGAAATATTGCCACATGGGTGGTTTTTTGAATTATTTAAATTATTAGATCCAAATGAGAGTATTTCATTTAAAGAACTAAATAACTATTTAATTCCTTTGATGTGTATTAGCTAAAGGGGGTGGAATTAATTTAATTAAAGCACTAGGACTTTACAATTTAATTAATTAATCATAGGGATTATTTAGGCAATAAATGTCGATATTTAGAAATTAAATATAGTGTATGATTAATGCAAATTTGAGGTTTTCTACATTTGACACCAAGTCAAATAAAGTCAATTAGGAGACATAATTACCTAGTAAAATAGGACTTTAATGATGTAGAAATTTGAAGAAATGCACCAAAATTGATTAGAATTGTAAGGTGCCAATTTTGGGGTATTACATTTTTCCCCTCTTTGAATTGATGTGCGAGCAGCACATTGATTCAAAGAATAGTCTGATGTGATGGTTGATGAGGTTTCAAGATTATCTCTAGAACAGAGCTTAACCCTCGGAAGTCAAGGTTAGAATGCCAAGACACCGATCAGATCAAGTTGCAGAACCATCTCCAGAATGAAGCTTGATACTCCAAAGCCTAAGTTAGATTGTGTAGGTATCATTTTGATTACCACTTTGAAGGAAGACTGTCCCTAGAATGAGGCTCAATCTTTAGGAGTCAGGGTTAGATTACCCCAATACTTATTGATTAAATTATAAATGATGCAAATTTAGGACTATCTCTAGAACGAAGCTTAATCCTCTAAGACCCGGGTTAGGTTTCTGAGATAACAGTCAAAAAGAGCTTTCGAGAGCCATCTCTAGAATGAAGTTTGACTTTTAGGAATTAGGGTTAGATTGCCCCAATACCTAATGAGATTTTGAGAACCATCTCTAGAACAAAGCTTGATCCTCGAGGATCCAAGTTAAATTTATCAGATACCTAATAGATAGATGATAAGATGATAAGATGCGAGGCCCAAATATGGCCCTAGTGATGAGAACTTTTGATTCAGATTAGACTGATTTGAGAATTGAATTGACAAGATTCAATGATGTAATCATCTTGCTCCCTCGAGAGCGAAATCAAAGATGACATGTCAGAAAGATGATTGATAGAAAAAGGTTGCAGATAGAGATAAAATCAAAGATCTAGAAGAACTCATAATAGATTATGGAAGAATCAAGAAGCTGTAGAAGTGATTCAGAGGGATTTGGAGGTCCTATTGACCAAGTTTGACCATGGTTGACTAGATTTGACTATAGTTGACTTTTGATGAAAATATTGAAGATCTTGAGAAAATGATGATGAGATCCTAGAAATTTTAAAACACAATTTTGAGTTATCTAGAGATGTCAGATTTTGATTTCAATCCTAAAAATGGATTTAGAATAGTCAATTTAGCCAAGGGTGAAGTTTTTGCGTAAAACACAACACTTTTGAAAATTAGGTCAAAAGCTATATAAGGCCTGGAGGGGCTATTTTCAATTCATTATTCACTTTTTTCTTTAGAAAATTTGAGAGCTCAAAGAGAAATGGAGAACGTGTCAGTGAAATCACATTGATTCGAGTGCTCTCGATGTCATAGTTATCTAGTGGATTACGACCTACCTGTAAGTAGTCGAAAACTTACCTTGTATTTAAAATTTTTATCAATTTTTAGAGATTTAGGCTATATTTAATTCATTTTAAGTCTTGTCTTGCCAAATGTCACGCGAGGAAATAGTTTCCTCATGTAGGCCTCAAGCGCCTTGAGCGTGAGAAAAGACCCAAGGAGGGCTTCCTTGTGTGAGGCACCTTCTTGAGCTCACGTGAGGTGCGCACCGATGCTACATGAGAAACCATCCTTAGTGATGATCTCTCATGCAAATGGTGAGAAAGTCTCACATGAGGGAGAAATCTCATGCCAGGCCTCTACTTCCTCATGCAGCAAATAGTTGCATAGTTTGAAAGATTAAGTCCAAGTTTACGCAAAATTTTCCAAGTAGAGCATCTAATAGGAAGTTTAGGATAGGCGCATAGCTTTAATTGTTGTTTTTCTTTGAAAATAATCATGATCAAGATACTAATCAAGTGTTGTCACTTGCATTGTAGGTTGACTTCCTAGATATTGTGTTTCAGCCTCACCACCCGGTCATCGGTGAGCTAGTGTGACAGTTGGATGATGCCAAGGGTGCCCACATAGACGGGCTTCGATTGTCTTACTTACATGATGTACCTAACATTTGGGTAAATCATTGTCTACTAGGTGCATTGGTTGAGCATTTCCACTCAGAGATGGACACCTTCCACTTGTTGGTAGGGGAGATGATAGTCACTCAAGAGGACATCTATAGGATTCTGAGCATACCATTCCATGGCACACGCATGGAGTATGATATCCAGCCGAGAGCAGGAACATTGGCACTAAGAGCCATATTTCAGGATGATCTAGTGATGGGCCGAGCTATCTTGTGGGAAGATCTGGTCAGCTAGTATGGACCAGGCCATAGGTTGGCAGTTGTTCTAGCAGCATTTCTAGGCCGTTATCTTATGCCGGTTCGGGGACAAGACAGGCTAGAGTATGGCTAGGGGTGCATGCTACAATGGATGCTAGATAGGCCATCTATGAGGTTCAGATGGGGTGAGTGTATGCTAGCTCAGATGTATCATGAGATTCACGAGATCATGTATCATGGTTCTAGGACTTTGGCTATAGGAGTCTTCATTCTTTAGATATGGGCCTGGGAGCACCTCCCCATATGTAGGCTAGATTTTCATGATACTAGACAGCCATTGGAGCCCTATATCTATAGGTACATAGGTCCTATGACTCAGCCAGTACTGGGTAAGATAGAGCAGTGGTGAGGGTAGCTAGATGACATGGTTGTAGTGGTTTGGTGGCCATGGGCATTGACAGAGGTATGGGATGACGCTAGGCATGAGCTCCCTCACAAGTTCTTTTCACATCCTCTCGTCGGGCATACTATTTCTATAATTGAGTGCTTCCCACTTACATGGGTCTTATAGCAGTTTGGGAGACCATAGGATGTCTCTCAGGAGTACTTTACCTATGCTCAATTCACCGATGAGGTGAAGAAGGGATGGCAACCAAGGTTAGACTAGGGTAGATGTATGATTGAGGCATAGGTACCACCACTTCAGTGGGATTATTTAGTAGGTGTGAGCAATGTAGTGATGACACCTACATATAGGGATCACATATTGGCACATCCTTATTTGAGATTCACATATCCTATTGGCATGGGCCAGTGGGTACAATAGGTAGTACAATAGCAAGTAGCCCAACCACCACCATAGCAATAGGTAGCACAATAGTAGCGGGTGCTCAGACTGAGGGCCAGACAAGTGGATAATCTTGCTAGACCGATGGGCACAGATTCAGGTGCAGGCCCTAGTGATACATAGGGGAGATCCACTAGGTAGAGGATTGGAGACACATCTCAATAGCTACCTCCTTAAAAGGAGGCATAGGTCGAGGACATTGATATGTAGGATTAGGCTACATAGGATCCACCTATGGGAGGTCAGGCCGCACAGTTATAGGAGGCTTTGTGGAAGAGCCGAGAGAGGATTCGACAGGTGTAGAGAGAGAGAGATGACTTTTATACATAGGTCATCATGTAGGAGACTCAGGTGACAAAGAGAGAAATTAGAGATCAGAGGGTTGTAGGAGGCATTGGCTAGGACTCAGATAGAGACTTGATATGAGGCTGCATAGGTAGCATATTATTACGCAACATATGTTGGTATAGTGCTAGATTTAGTAGAGCAGGTTTCATCATTTTCAGAGTATGCTAGGGCACGGGCAGTTCCACAAGGAACACCACCATAGGCACCATCGTAGACACCACCATAGGGACCACCACCTCCACCTCCACCAGGTGGTGATGGGAAAAGTTAGATTTAGGACATATGATGATACATTGATGTATTGCCCCATTTTTTATAGATTGTGCTCGAGTAGTACCATTGTTTTGTATATTGACATTGATCGATATATATATGAGCTCGACTTTTAGCATCATTGTACTTGTGTATATATTACTTTAGATTTGTTTATGCGTTATGAGATGTTTCCTATATGATTAGATGAATAGATATGAGATGCACATGATTCCTTTATGTATATGCAAATGAATATGCACGTGTTTTATTTTATATATGAGTATGCAATGTGAAATGCAATGCATGATTTGATTTATGCTTATTATGGATGCACATGTATATGGATATGCAGATGTAAATGTATGTAAATGAGTTTATGGGAATGCACTTTGTGAATGTAATGGAAATGCAATGTATATGGTACTAATCATCTCATGCAGGATGTTGCAACATACGAAAGGTACTAACTAAAAGAATATTTGAAGATCGAGAAAGAGGATCAGACACTTGTGCAGCCAAGATGAACCTAGGATGTGAGATGACAACCCTCGATGAATAAATTGAGGAGACAATCAAGTGAGCACCAAAAAACTGTCTCAATGCAAGCCTAGAATGAAAATGCAAGCCTAAGCTAAATGCAAACCCTAGGACTTGGTTGTTGGACCCATTAGGTTATCATCATAGAGTTTTTTAGTATCGCACGATCATAGGATGCTATACAACCCTCACTAACATTACATTAAGGCATAAGAAGTCAGAATGACCTGAACACCTATTCCTTTTGATTTAGCAAGTTAACATAAGCATCAAAGTATAGTTGATAGAATGACCTGAATGTTGCTTGCATATAGACACACCAAACACATGATAGTTTCTTCCTTTTTCTTAGTGAATGATAAGCATATCAAATGTGCTTGCAGTGAACCTTACATTCACTTTGCATGATGAGCATTTGCAATTCCACTTGTATCAGAAAAAATGTCACTCAAACAAACAAGGAGAAGAACCAACCTCACTAAAGTTTCCATATAAAAGGAGTCGAGGTACACATGGCCATCCAACATGAGATGAAGGCTCTTATAGTGGAAACCCCTCTTATATGGACCCTTTGGATCATTGGAACTAAACCAACAAATATAAATAAAAGAAAAGATCATGCCCCCTATCTTCGCTTCTCTTGGTCAAGAGAGATGTCTTAGAGTTTCTCGAGGAGGAATGATAAAGAGAAAAGACAAACACACAAAAGAAAAGCTCAACATGCTTTGTAGAATTACAAATCAAGTTTCAATTTCAGTTTCAGTTTGAGCGGATTGATGTTGGACCAGAGGTATATAGCGTGAGAAGTCTCAATAGAACAGTGATAGTAGACTGAGAATCACTATTGAATGATGTGAGAGATAATTTCAAGGAGAAATCAGATTGCTAACGAAGCATCAGTAGGCAGACATGGTGAGAACCACTGGTGATTGATACTAGAGATCCTCAAGGAGAGAGATCTAAGAGAGAACGAAACAACATTAGGAAGACACAGTGAGAACCACTGGTGATTGATACAAGAGATCCTCAAGGAGAGAGATCTAAGAGAAAATGAAACATCAGTAGGTAGACATAGTGAGAACCATTGGTGACTAATGTACGAGGGATACTCAAGAAGAGAGATCTGAGTGATAGCTAGGTATCAACAGGTAGACACAGTGAGAAGCATTGGTGACTAATGCTAGGGAAATCCTCTGAAAGTGATAGGAAAAAGCCTCCTAGACTAGGAAGGTGCACCCAAGTGTGACTAGTTTCAATCCAAGTAGAGTTGAGCATAATCTTGAAAACAACTAAGAGCGAATGCATGAGCTAGCAAACTATGACAGGAAAGCAAAAAATAGGAAAGCGAGAAAGCAAACTGAAGTAGGAAAGCAAGGAATAGTTGTACAAGGCCAAGCGGTGCTGCAATAGGTATAGCATTGGGGAACAAGAGGTGCCTATTTACCAGGTTTTCACCATCTTGGTAGAGATTCTATTTTTTCCTCCATGATGCCTATTTGCCAGGTTTTCATCAATGGCACATTTTTTCTTTTTCAATTTTTTTTGTATTTTCATTTTTTGATTTTTTTTGTTATTTTTGTTATTTTTTATTTTTTTTGTATTATCAAGGCACCTATTTACTAGGTTTTCGCAAAGATAATAGATGCATCAAAGTGCCTATTTACCATGTTTTCACTAAGATGATCATTTTTTCAAGACATTTTACAATTTTTAGGATTTTTTCAAAATAAAGTATGTATAGGAGCACACTAAAAATGTCTCAGTTGTAGAACCGCTTTAGGTGCAGAGCGTTGATCGAATCTTTGAGATATTCTCCTTTAGTAGTAGAGATTTGGTAAGCACTAAACCCAAACATTGCAGTGATAATGTATGGACCCAGCCAATTTAGTTCAAACTTTCCTTTCTGGATCCACTGTTGTTGATTCTTGGGGTTTCCTCTCAAGATGAGATCACCCACTTGAAATTCCCTTGGTCTGACCTTCTTATTGTAACCCTTAGAAATTATTTTATGGTATTCTCTTAGATGATTGAATGCCACTTGCCAACATTCATCCAGTAACTCTAGCTCTTGTAGTCAAGATATTCTAATGTCTTCATCAGTAATGAGGCCATTCAGAGAGACTCACAATGTAGGAATCTTGACCTCAATAGGCAGCATAGTATCTACACCGTAAACTAAGGAAAAGAGCATAGCCCCTATTGGTGTTCGAATGCTTGTTCTATAGGCCCATAAAGCTGAATTAATCTAGAAGTGCCAATCTCTACCAGATGTGTGAACTGTTCAGTGTAGGATCTTGAGAATCATCTTGTTGGAAGCTTCCACCTATCCATTACCTTGGAGATAATAGATGCACAACCAGGGCTGAATGATTTTGAAATTTGTGCATAATTCCTTCATATCCTTATTTTTGAACTACCCCCATTGTTAGTGATTATTGAGGAGGGTACACCATATCTACTAATGATGTAATTCAGTATGAACCTGGCTACAAATTTTCCATCAGCTATGGCCAGAGGCACTGTCTCAACCCATTTAGTAAAATAATCTATGGCAGTGATAATGAACTTGTGCCCTCTTGAGGAAGAAGGATGAATCTGAGCTACTAAATCAAAGGCCCATTGCTGAAATAGCCAGAAACTAATGAAGGGAATGAGCTCCTTGGTAGGAGCGTGAATCAGATTTCCATGTAATTGGCACTGTTTGCAAGATTTAGCATATTATGTAGCTTCTTTTTCCATATCTAGCCAGTAGTAACCAGCTCTAATAAGTTTACAAGCCAATGTTAGGCCACTCGAATGATAACCACATATGCCTTTATGCACCTCAGCTAACGCACGTTTGGACTCATTGAGTTCTAGACACCTAAGGAGGGTACCATCTAGACCTCGCATATATAAGTCATTAGCTACAATGACATATTATGAAGGACTCTGAATCAGGTGACATTTTTCATTCCGAGTATAAGTGTTTGGAATAATTTGGTCCTAGAGGTAGGATTAGCTATGATGGTAGCGGGATGAATCATGTCCAATGATTGAACATATCATCCTAGATTCAGGGGTATTGTAGACTGGGTAGTGTAATGTCTCCACCAGGAATTCATGTCTGAAGTCATTTTATGGAATCTGTAACATAGAAGCAAGAGTAGCCATGACATTAGCTGCTTTGATATCTACTCTTGGAACCTACTGGAAAGTGATATGTGTGAGGTATTTTCTCAGATCATCAACCATCCATTTATAAGGCACCAACTTATCATCTTTTGTCTGATAGATGGCATTAACCTGATTGATGACCAATTGGGAGTCTCCAAAGACTTTAAGTTCATCCACATGCCATTTTATGGCTATCTTCATGCCATTGATTAAAGCTTCATACTTAGCAATGTTATTTGTACAAGGAAACAACATTTTGTAAGCTTTAGGTAAAGAATATATCTATGGCATGATGAATAGTATTCTGACACCTGACCCTTGTTGGGTGAAAGATCCATCGAAGAACATATTCCATGTTTGATGTGTAAGAAGCATTATGGACTCATATGGAAACTCAATGTTTAATGGTTGATGATCCTTGAGAGGAGCTTCTATCAACCGATCTGCAATTGTTTGTCCTTTGATAGCCTTTCTCTCTACATACTCAATGTCAAACTCACTAAGTATCATGACCCATTTTGCCAGTCTACCTGTGAGGGCTGCTTTGCTAAGTAAGTACTTTAATGGATCAATTTTAGCAACGAGTCTTGTAGTGTGAGCAAGCATATAGTGTCATAATTAATGTGAAGCAAACACCACTGCTAGACAATATTTTTCAATGACTGAATAGTTCATCTCATAAGAGACTAGAGTTTTGTTGATGTAATAAATGACTCTTTCTTTGTTATTTTGGTCTTCTTGAGCCAATAGAGCACATAGAGATGTGTTTGTAGCTGAGATATAAAGGATGAGTGGCTTCCCATGAATAGGAGGCATCAATATTGGTGGTTTTGCAAGATATTGTTTGATTTGAGTGAGCCCTTTGTCACATTCTTTGTTCCACTCATAAGTCACACCTTGATGTAGAGTCTTGGTGAATGGCTATGACTTATTGGCTAGTTGTGCAATGAAGTGCCGAATAGATTGTAGTCTACCCTGAAGTCCTCTCATCTGATTGATGTTCTTTGGTGGAGGCATTTCCATGATAGCTTGAAATTTTTTGAGATCAACCTCTATGCCTTTAGCAGATATGATGTAACCCAATAGCTTTCCAGAAGTGACACCAAATGAACATTTTTTTGGGTTGAGCATCAGGCTAAATTATTCCATTTGATCTACTATAGGACCTAGATCTATAAGATGTGCCTTTTGTTGCATGCTTTTAACAAAAGTTCTATTCATATAGTCTTCCATTCTTTTGTGCATCATGTCATGAAAGATAGTCGTGACAACCCTTTGATATGTAGCTCCAGCATTTTTAAGTCCGAAGGGCATGACATTCCAACAAAAAGTTCCCCAAGAACATGTGAAAGAAGTCTTTTCTTGGTCTTCTGGAGTGATCTTTATCTGATTGTAACTAAAGAAACCATCCATTAGTGAATACATTTCATAGCCTATTGTCATATCAACAATTATCTCAATATTGGCTAGTGGAAAGTCATCTTTATGACATGCTTTTATCATGCTTAGTAACTGGAATAATATTGGAAATCCATTCTGTGTAGTCAATGGCTCTAATGAAACCAGCTTTGAGAATTTTTTCTAATTCAAATTTGACTAAGAGTGCCACAAGTGAATGCATCTTTCAAAGCTTTTCTTTGAAAGGCTTAACACCTAGTGCAATAGACAAATGATGCATGATTAGATTAGGATCCCACCTAGGAATATCAGAGTAAGTCCATGCAAAATTGATTTTCTTGCTTCGAAAGAAATTGGTGAACTCTTCTTTCTCTTCTATAGATAGAGACTATGCCAAATGAATAATCTGAGGTGTAGATTTCGTACCCAAGTTCACTGGTTGGGTTGGATCAATCAGCAATAATGATCTTTCTTGAAAATGACTGGGAAGTGTATGAAGTATCTCATCCTTGGGTGCCTCAGAGAGGTTTTCACCCTCGGATACGTCTTTTATTTTTACTTTTTTTGGCTCTAACATTGTCACAATGTGGTTTTTACCATCAGAGAACCTATTCTTTTTTATTTTAATTTTATGACTAAGATACTTGATATCAGCTTCAGTCATGTTGATACTTTCTTCACTGGTGGAGAACATTATAGGTTCGACAGCGATAAGATAACATGAAAGAGTGTAGTCATTCTAGAACATAAGGACTTCACTAGATGGAGAGGGAGAGTTCCAGCCAATGAGCTCAGGATTTTGGAGTGAAAGAGAAGTGGTGGGTTCAAATACATTCACATTATAGTCATTGAAAGTGTGGATAAGTAAGTCAAGACCTACAGAAATCTCATCTAGAGGTGTGTTCGATTCCTCTCGAGTCCTCACAATGGAAGTAGAGGGAATGTTAAAGTTAGTGGAATCACACTCGATTTTCCTAACACTAGACCCTTCACCTACTTTGAGAAGGTTTTCATACACATGAGTAGCATCTATATCTTTATCAAAAGTTGCATCAGACAAAGAATCAAACTCATCTTCATGTGAATCAGTGATGCTTGATATCGGAATTCCATCAACACTTGCTGCACCATCTAACAACTCATTTTCATCTCTTGTAGTATTGATGGTTTTCTGAATTTGATCTTGTTCAAACTACTCTTGGAAAGATGATGGTATGTACCATTCACCCTAAAAATCAGGATTGGCAATTTGCATTGCCCTCCATTGGTCGTATGTGAGTAGATGCACTGAAGCAGTGTCATTAGAATCACTATCAGTCTCTACTAGATTAATAGGTATAATAGGATCATCTGGTTCTTCAAAGAATGCGGCAAGATATGGAGGAATGGGATAGGGAAAGATATCCTTGTCGGAGCTATCCTCTGGATTTGTAACTGCGGTAGTGTCTTCAGGTTCTGGCTGGAATTCTAGTTTAGGTATAAATTTGTTGATCCCTAAATGAAACAGGATTTTCTTGAAGCCTAGACCTATAGTGTCCTTGGTTTTTAAACTTGTGGCTTCAATTGGTTCAAGAAAACCATTATCATTCACCCCTATATGGCCATTCCCTTATAACCGAAGTGTTTCATGAGCTTGAAACCTTCACTATTTGGTTCATGTTCAATATCACGAGCATGAGTGATTTGTTTAGATGTACATTATTCTCTTTGTAAAGCCAAGCTATAATATCTCTTTCCTCATCCTCATTTTCTAGTGGCATTGTGGCCCGTACAAAGGCACCATCAAAGACTATTTGAGGGGAACTGGCAAAGGGTTTATTGCTCTTGGAGGGTCTCCCATAGAAATGTAGAGATGGAGGCAAAGCTGCTAATGATAAAAAAGGTTCTATCTGATACCCCCCATGCCTGTATCTTTGAGCTTCAGATTCTATTCTATTTCTTTGAGTTTGGCATCATAGAATTCAGTAGACTCTCTATCAGGGTAATCTTTAAGAAACCCCCCCCCTCAAAAAAGGTGTAAAAAAGTGGTGAAAGTTAGAAGGGAAAAACATAAATTTTGGCAAACTTATTTTCTTTTCAAAGAAAAAAAAATAATCTCAATTGGCGAATCATTGATGCTCCCTGAAACTAGGTGGAACTATCTTGGTGAATTGTGTTTTTGTTTCATAACTACAAAAATATAAATTGGTGAATATAAAAGAGTATTTATATTATAAAAAATATAAATTGGCAAATATAAAATAGTATTTATATTATAAAAATATAAATTGGTGAATATAAAATAGTATTTATATTATAAAAAATATAAATTGGCGAATATAAAATAGTATTTATATTATAAAAAATATAAATTGGTGAATATTTGTGGTGATTGGTAACAATGTGCGTAGTTTCAGCAGGCTAAAAGGAGGGTTGATGATGATAGTTATGAAGATATGTAATGGTCAGGTTGATGGCATGCGTGACTTCGGCGGTTGTGCTAGCAAGTTGACAGTGTGCGTGACTTCGGAAGTTATGATCATAGGTAAGATATGGGGGTTTCGAGGCCATGTTGGCAGTCTGTGTAACTTAGCCGTGAAGTTGCAGTGACATTGAACACTGAAGTACAATTAATGAGACTTAATGATGAAAAGATTCTGATTAGATGTAAAAAAAAGATTAATTTGTACAAAATCTCAGTTATGAATTGTAAACATTCATTATCTTTCTTTTCGGAGCCAAGTCACATTATGTGAAAGTTTAATGCGGCTCCCAAGTTTTTAGTTCAAAATTTAAAATCGCAGCTAGTATATGGTGGTTCTGAGGCAACGCTGGTAGTTTGCGTAACTTGAGTGGTACATAATCTAGGCCAAGATTTTGATTAGACATTAAAAAGGATAATTTTACCGGATATGATCTATGATTCATCAACATTTATTATTCTTCTTTTTGACTTTGGAGACAAGTTACGTGGGACATTACAATGTCTTCAATTTTTCTTTACCGATATTCATTAATTTCCTTTTCCCAGGCAAGCCACCTTACATGAAACATTCCTTCAAAATTTATTGCAGCTGGCAAGTTGGTGATTATTTTCTTTATATACTGCTCGCTAGTGGAATTGCAGAGCATAGGAGCTTTCTAAATTTCTAAATTTGGATGACAAGTTGGTGATTATTTGTATTTTCTGGGCTCTTTCAGAGAATAGGTCTTCTAGTAGTTGAGGGATCATCAAATGAGAAACCAGAACCTATTATCCAACCAAATTTGGATATGGAGGAGGAGATTCAGTAGGATGTCCTCAATCATCTAATGTTTGTTCAAGGGATCATCATCATGCTACTAGTTATGCCGGTTACCTGAGTGACATGTTCGAACTTGAAGTAGAACATGACAAGGCGGAGATGCACACCATTTTTGATGATCATGGCTTTGACCAGGAGGCATTCTAGGAGGAGATGAATCAGATGATCCCATTATTTATTGGTCTACGTATCGACTAATCTTTTTTTCTTTGTGGATATTATGAAAAATTTTGTTACTAACTTACTTGTAAATATGAATTCGAAATAATCAAATGTACTTTTCATTTTGGTTTTGGAAACGGTTTGAAGCTTGTCGCTTCTCCTTCTGGGGAAACCACAATCATTCACTGAAATTGTGAATCAGTGATTCAATTTAAGTTACCAGTATTATGTATATAAATTTATAATATATTGAATTTTTGAATTTCATAGTAATACCAGTTTTTGAATTTCATAGTAATATTGTAGTCTATAAATTTGTAATACTGTATACAAATGAAACATTGAGAAGTCAGAAGATGCATTGTCAAATAGTGTTACTATTTTTAGTTTTACGTAATATGCATTATTTGCTAATACTTTAAATTTCAATAGTCAATACACTAAATTCTAATACAGTAACATGTTACATGAATCATGAAATTAAACAATAGTTTTATTATTTATAAATTGAAAAATATGTAAATTGTAATTAGTAAATTAGAATGCTAAATCAGAGTACTAAATAAATTGGAACCCACTCCAAGCTTCGAAGTTACGCCTGGTTGTTTCGTAACTTCTCAACATTTAATTTAATATGATGGTGATATGTTCTGAAGTTATGCCTGGCTATTTCATAACTTCTCAATGGTTAATTTATTATGATGGTGATCGGTTCTGAAGTTATGCCTAGCTGTTTCGTAACTTCTCAATGGTTAATTTATTATGATGGTTAGGGGTTCCGAAGTCCCGAATAGCTTCGTGCGTAACTTTGTAAGGTGTTGAAAAGTGAGAGACAGAGAGTAAGTTGCATGCCACGTGGAAAGTGGAAAGTGTGAAGTACAAGTGTCATGTGGCATGCCAGGTTGTGTCATAACATCTGAAGGTTTCATTTTTCTGGTCATTTTAACAGTCCCAAAGTTTCAAAAAGGTGTTGCGTGACTTCGCAAGTCTCAAAGTTTTTAGATTTCAAATTCAAATGGCCAAGGCCCTTGATTTGTAGGTAGCAATTTAGAAAAGTTGACATAGGGACCTAGGGTTAGATGTACCATTAGTGTCACTTTGGAAACACACTAATTATTTTCTTTTGGATCGTCGCCAAATCTATGGTGGAAGTGACAGTTGATAGTGATAATTTTCTGAAAAAGGTAATTACTAATTTAATGCATGTGGGCTTGATGAAATTTTATTTTTTAATAGAGTAGGTGGCCTAGTGGCTGGTAGCCTAGTTGTACTTGTGAGTTGCTTGTTACTTGTTAGTTATTAAATATAGTTCACACTTCAATGACTTCACAGAGTAGAACAATACTTCACAGAGTGACTTAAGTTTAGTATACTTAAAAGAATGGCAAAACAAGGATCTCTTGATGTTGTTGCAGTAATGGAAAAGAGTGTCATTGTGCATTCAAGAAAAAAAAAGCCAAACATATATGCTGAAGAATGGATGAAACTATTGCCTAGATCCTCAAATTTGCAATCAACTAACGCTTATGAATGGAGGGACCCTTATGTGTTTTGTAGGGATGCTGACTGCCCAAACACAACTAGGTATGAGCTCTTCATGTTTTTCTATAACAATAGAATTAGAGGCCCTCTTGTTTGAAACCCATGGGATAGGAACTTGGGAAAGTTGATAGTACCTAAGGTATTTTTGGATGTAGACCTCATGAAAGTGCTAATTCAAGCATACAAACCAATGATACAAGGTTTCCACAAGCATGCCAAGTCTATACTCTTCATGTTAGATAGAGAAAATTTTACTCAAGCTTTCAACCTTCAGGGACTTATGAGCGTGGACATTGACCTAGCAGAAGAGGAGGCCCTATTTAATAGATAGAAAAGTTACTACCATGGAAGGGTTATGAGGAGGCATATTCCTAGAGAAAAGAAAGAGGTAGGGTTGTTACCGAAGAAGGTTGCAGATTCATTTGATATTGAGCTTTTCTTTCCCTATTTCTAAAATACCATCTATGGTCTACACAAAGTTATTGGACTAGATGGAGGTTCAACAGTGACTCCTGACATTTTTGTCATGGCTACAAATATTTAGGAACTGTACACCAACAAGGAGTATGATTATGTGGGGCACATAATCAATGTAATGGACACTAAGTTGATGAATGCGAAGACTGATTTGAAAAACTTCAAGTTCAATCACTACTCCATGCTGATGCACCTAATCCTCTATTGCAATATTGGCTACATCAACTTAGGGTTCATCGATGAGACCGAGAATGCAAGAGGAACTATTCCGGTTCAGCTGTGGACTAGGTTATGGCATAGAACTTACCATTTCTCTAATTCCATTGTTTTTTATAGTGATTTTGTGGATCCAGTAATGAACATGTTAGGTATTGTGAGGGAAATATTTCCTTTACTTGTAATAAAATTGCTTAGATCCGTAGCATTTAATATTGACAATGACATTAAGCACAATTGGGGTGATAAGTTGTTTTTTGAGAATTTTATTGTTATAAGAGTGTATGCTTTCCCTCAACCTCCACACATACTGACAAAATTTTTCCCAGAAAGATTGGCAATAGTAGAATTCATGTGGTAGCTTATAATGATAGATAGAGAGCACTTAGGCCCTAAAAGACATAAGGGAACTTTTCTAGCAAGGAGGTTCCAAATAGGGGATTTCTCTATAGGTAAAGATGTTGTGGACCAAATCCATGAATTCCTAAGACAATTGAGATTTCCCTCTAGTAAAGCAAGGATGTATGACCCTGAAGACTTTGTTAGAGTAGCATTGAGAGAAATGAGGAATCACAGTTTGGCTCTAAATCAGCCTATGGCAAAGGAGGATGTTATTAGAAATTTCTATAGTAAAGTTACTTGTGAAGAGAGAATTTGTAAATGGAACAATATTGTAAGGGTAGAGGAACAATTGAAAAAAGAAGACCCTGCCTTCCCCGGTTTCTTTCCTGATCTCAAATACATTGGAAAAATTCAAATGTGTATAGAGAATTATGAAGATATTATGTCTAAATTGCTAGACATCCATGAGGAGAAGGAGGAGGATAGAATAAACCCTAAGGAAGTTGAACCTGATGTGGTGTTTATGGTAGAAACAGAACAATTTGAGTCATCACCATCCACATCTGAGTAGGGGCCATCAAAGAAACAAAAGTTGATGAATGTACCACAAAAGGCAAGGCAAAAGGAAATACAAATCCTGCCAGGTAATAGCCATTACTTTGTTGACTTAAGACAAAAAAATTTGACATCAATGGTAGATGAGGAAGAAGAGGCCCTAGATGAGTTAGAATTGGCTACAGCTAGATTGGATGGTAGGGTCATCCAAGCTAAAGAGTTTATAGATGATGATGAATTCATCAAGTCTGATGAGTTTAAAAGTTTTCTCTTTAGAGTTAAGAAGAATGAATTAACACTATCTTTGAAACCAGGGGAATCACAGGAAAAAACTATTGAAATGATTGAAAAATTATAGGCCTATGATCCCAATAGTGAAACATTAATTATGGAGGAGGCAAGAGATCTTGTAAAGAGAAGTGGCATGTTGTTGATCCCTGGATGGGACTTGGAGTCCTCATTCCTAATTGACCAAATCAACAGGCAAGATAAAGTTGTAATTTATGAATCTTTTGGCCCTGATGGACTCACAAGGGGTTCTAGATTCAATATGGACACTAAGACACTAGCAGTATGGTGTGTGGCCCCAGAATCTAGTAAGCCCAGATTGGTTGACATCCAAGACACAACATAGGGTAGCCAATTAATATGGAGGTTGTAGGACACTACAGGATCAGAGATAGAAAATCTCCTACATCATGCATCCTCCATGAATAAAATAGTGGTTGAGGACTTGGAGAACAAGCTAGCTAGGACATTCAAAGATTATGTGGCAACTAGAAAAAATTTTGAAGAGGAACTGAAGAAGAATTATTTCCTGGCTAAGACTATGAAGGAGCTAAAAGATGAAATAAATACTCTAAAAAATTAGTCTAGGGCATTTGCAGAGGTCTATGATGCATGGGTCCAAATTGACCATGAGGGGGGCTTAGCTCCAGAACTTGCAATAGAAAATATAATAATGGACATTCATCAACCTTAGCCTGCTGATACTGGAATTTTTGAAAAGGAGACTTTGAAGAAGGTGCTATTGCATAGAGTAAATATTTTAAAAGGGAAGTCTCAAATCCTTCATAGTACTTTCATTTCTTTGCAAGGGACAGAATATCAATGTTCTAATGCCTTGTCTATACTAACCCCATTATTTAATACTTGGGGCCCATTCTTGCAATTCTTTGATAGGTTAATTTTACTAATGGGAAAAAAATGGAGTTACCTAACAAAATAATTGATTTTAAGGAAATGGTATTAGTAGTAAAGGATTTGTATGCATTTTTCACTAGCAAGTTACAAAACATTCAGGCAAAGCTTAAGGATTTTTCTGAAGAGTTTGAAGGATATATCCCTGCTATTGTGGACAAAGAGGGACACTTGAAGGAATGACAGGAGTGGGTTGATTCTTTCAACCAAATTTTGGAATGTAGCAAGGTGGCTTCTTATTTTGTTGGTGATGCTGACATTTCAACTTTTTATGAAATTGTGGATGAATCGTACAAGAAGGAGATTGACATGAATAAGTTTGTTGTTGAATCTCGAGCCATAATGGATGCCAAGTGGAACAAATGCCTTGAAGACTTGGAGATAGTTACAGAGGTAACTTGGCCATCAAAGAGGGAAATTGTGGTGTGGGAAAACATTGGAGATATTCAAGCCTTTGTCTTGCCACATTGACATGGATGATGGAAGTAGTTGAGACAATTTTAGTATTAGATGAAGAGCCAATAGAGGGAGGTCAGTTAATTCAAATAGGGTATCTTATGTTTGCAGTTCACTTGCTATGGATACACCTTTGGTTCAAATCAAGATCGATTCTGAAGAATCTAGGCTGCCAGCTGTCACTCTAATAACTGTTTCCAAATTTGTTTAATTTGCCAAATGCCAATGTTAGTTTTTATTTTCTGATCATTGATCATATTCATTGATCATTGACATTGATGTATAAATTTCAAGGAAGTTTTAGTTAATACAAATATAAAAGGATATTTTGTTATTTTATGATAGATCATAGTAACCTTTGAGTCTGGTTACTAGTACTATGATCATTGATTCTTGAATTTGAAATTTCAACATATAAATTTCAAGGAAGTTAAATTTAATATATGGATATTTTGTAATTTTCAATTTTTCTATCATTGTGCCTATGTAATTTTGTAAAGAGCTCATTGGGTCAAGTCAAGAATCTCAATTGTAATTAAGTAAATGCTTAGTATTAGGAAACTAGGAAATTAAAAAATAATAAATTGACTAATGAGTATGTACTATGAACTATGCCAAATAAATTATATTATTATAATAAATTGACAAATGACAATTTCTAAGAAATTAGGAAGCTCTGAGTCTTTGACCATGTTGGTAGTATTTTCAATTTTCACAATTGCTTTGAGAATTTCCTACAATTTTCCTCCCCAAGGCCTAAATTTTGAATTTTTGATCAAAATGTTAAAACCCTAAGTGCTAGCCTGCTAGGTTGAGATATGCTCTAAAAATCCAATAAACCCTAGAAAAGCTCAGATCGGTTCTATTTCATCATTACTATTCAAGTCACTTAAAAGAACCTTTAAGCATGTGCGCGTTACTAACAAACCATTGGCAATGTTCTGAATTAACGCTGGGTTGTTTTGTAACTTCTCAATGGTTAAGTGGTTAGGGTGCTAATGGGCTCCAAAATTTTGAGGGACTCTCGACTAATGGCATGTGTAACTTTGGAAATAAAGAGACAGTTAGTTAAAAGTGACAGTGCGTAACGGTGTTGAAAGTGACAATTAGTTGCATGCCACATGGAAAGCGCAGAGGAATGGACTGTGACGTGTCAACAGATGGATTAATATTTCATACTTTTTCAGGAACAATTGGTTTACAGAGCTTTGCAAGGGTTTGTTGGCCATTAGTGTTGGTAGTTATGAAGATGCGATAAAGCATTTTGCAGAAAGGCGTAACTTCGGAAAGGTTAATTAGTTACAAGATTAAATAGTTGAGAGGTTGCGAAAGGTTTTGTGTAGGACTTCGCAAGGTTATTGTTACCCCAATTTTCATGTGCATACAAATTTGGCTAAACCTATTCCAAAATCTCTATTTCTACCCTGCCAAGCATCCTTGAAATTTTCATGATTTTATGCCATGTCCTCTAGACTCTGCAAATTGTTTTACTCCCTGGTCTGCAGTTTAAAAATTAAAAAAAGTAGCCGTTTGAGAAAAAAACCCTACAAGCCCTAAGCCCCTCATTCTATTTTCATGTTTATTTATTGGCAACTTAAAGGTCCCAATTTCACATGTGCATTTTAAAATCCTTCAGTCACCAAATCTTCAATTCCCGGTGGTTAACCCCTTAACCCTTTGCAATTTGGGGAGCGGTTACCTTTTTGATTGGTGGTCTCTGCCTAGCAACTAACCAAGATTCTACATCTGACAATTGTCATGAGATCACATAGCTTTAGGGGATTCCTTGTGATCTCGTGATAGCCATTGATCTTCCCTTTTTCTCAGCGCTTCAGCTTTTGTGGGTCCACTGCCACGGTGTCCAACTTGGAGGCTCTTTATTGGTTGAGGGATAATGACTTGTATTTTTGGTCAGCGGGCCCAGGGATGTCAAAAGCTTGGAAATCTATGGCTGGCATGTGTTCTCATGAAATGTGTTAGAGGTATGCGATTATAAGACAACCATTGATTCTCCTTAGTGACATAACTCTCATGCCTAGTGGGTCCACTGCTACGTGTACACAAACGGTGGCTTCTCATTGGTCCACATGGTAATGATTCGGTAGTGTGTTAGTGGGACCAAGTTTCCAATGTTTAAAAGGTTTTGACATCTACAGAGGATCAACGGCTGGTGCATGTCTGCAAGGAATCTTTTTGACACATGTGATCATGCACCCATCGTTGATCTTACTTTATCTTTGGGCTTTGTTAGGTGGGTCCTCTTTTCTGATGTGCTCGAATCTGATTGGTTTCAGCATGCTGATGAGGACTTCCAAGTGGACCGATCTATCAGTAAGGTCATAGTTTAATGTGGATATATAGTAGGTATATGATCTAAAGGAATATTCAACAGTCATGAGATCATGCATCCACTGTTAGATTGGAATCTGCTTGCAGTGGGTCTATTGTCAGAGCTTGCCGAGGTGGTTGCTGATGGAGTAGCTAGAAAAAATAGAAAGGTGACATGTGGTAGCCTAGACCTAGGGTTAGTTAAAAAATTAAGTGACTCGATGACTGAAGGAATTATTGTGTTCACTTAATGGAACCAGGGTTAGTTAAAAGACCTAGCGATTCAGCGAAATGCCTTGTTCGCCGAATCGCTGAACTAGACTAGGGTAAAGAAATGGATTTCACGAATGAGAAAAAGTCTTCGGTCATGTGGTCACCGAATGAATTAAAGGAGGAAGGGCTCGAGGTGGGTCCAAATGTGCTGACATGTTGATTTTCTCACTTCTCATTGGCCGCTGACTTCCATGATGGTTTTGACTTGTCAAAGGGGTTTTAAGTTGTTTTCTCAGTACATCATGGCCGTTCATCTATCAGGAAGGGTTTCTTATCAACGGTCACATTTTAAAATGATCGGCTAGCCATTAGTTTTCAAATTCAAATAGTTCTAAGAGGATTTTTGCTAGTATTTGATTTGCAGGCCGCAAGCGGTGAGGTAGTTCAAAAAATTTATCTCCAAGACATTTGTAGTTAAAGGAATATGATGAGGAGGTCTAGGAAGCTATCATGGGTCATTTCTTGTCTCAAAAAGGTACCGGTTATGCATTCATGGCAAGACTTTATGCAGGAAAGTAGATGAGTCTAGGTTGCTTGTCTATAGGTTGATGGAGTACAGGGATGGGCACACAAACTTGAGGTCTGATCGGCCATAATTTTGCAAAAATAACATTTATGATCAGACTTGTTTGAGCTAGGGTTTGATTATTGTATTTCTAAATCTTGTAAGCCTAGTTAGGTTTTGTTTCTGCTTGTTTAGAGGAGATGGATATATTGTATTTTGAGAGCTTTTGAGCTCAGAGTTCACATTTTGTAAAGAAGAAAGTCTCTTTCTTGGAAAGCTATTCGTGGCATTTCTTCCTGCCCTCTGGTTTTCCACATTTTTTAATCTTTCATTGGTAATTCAAACATTATAGAGGTATTTTGTGACAATTCTTCATGTCCCCATGCTTCCTTGTTTGAAGTATCTCTTATTGGATTAAAGTATATGATTTTTTCAATGATATCTTAGGGTTCCTAATCCCTCTTACTTTCTATAATTGTGTGTTTTACTGTGTTTGATCTAATTTAGATATTTTTGTGGGTATACTTCAGCCCCCTAGCAGTCTTGTCTCAATCCTACACTGAGTTGCAGAAGCGAATGTCTACTTGTAGGTCATAAGTTGTGTCTTATGTTCAGAGCCTCCTATGAAAAACTTATGCAAGCCTATTCAGTAAGTTGTGACCTACTAGACCTAAGTATCTCATTGATTCCATTCCTTTATACTGAGATCCAAACCCTAATTTTAGTGTATCACCTCGTAGGTAGTTTTCTTTCAGTCATTTCCCTTTCCAAGCATTCCTTCTATCCCTTTCCCCCAAAAGATTTAATTTTCATGTCAAGAAGCAAACCAAGGTGATTATCCAAGAGGAACCAACCTAGAACTTGGAGGTGTCATCTCAGTTAGCATAGGTCTCACAACCTGGAGATGATTCCCATGTTATACTAGGTTATCAAGACTATGAGAGCTTGAGACGAGGGTGCAAACTTAGTGTATAACAATTCTAGGATGCCCGGTGGGACTACAAACGAAGTTCATTGTTGAAGATTATGTTATCTCTGATATACAAGTTGCATAAAATAGGCTTTTAGAAGTCATCTCATTAGGTATATTTGGTGAATCCACTGATTTCAAAGACCTAGGCCAACCTTGTTTAAGGTTTATGAGAAAGATTGAGACTAGAAGCTCAAAGCCTACTCAGTTTTTAGAGTTTCCCTCAAAAGGAATTCATAAAGGCAAGTCAACTCAAAGAACATCCCCTACAAGGAGATTTCAATCAACACCTCCTGATACCTCAGAAAGGAGACCTTTTCCCTTTCATTCCAGAAGAAGAGGGAGATCTCTAACTATAGATCTAGAAGAGGATTCAAATCCTACAGCAAATACAGCTCATATAGTTGTTAATCTTCAGATTCCAACTCCTACAATGGTTAGGCAATTTTCCTTTGCACCATTCAACCAAGGGAGTCCATTAGCCTTTTCTCAACATCATGATGTGCCCTTGGTGGCATTAAAGAGTATACTTGATTTCACTGGTGAAGGGTAGACAACTGCTTTTGAACACATAAGAGATGTGACCACCATCTACAGCATACACAATATTACTCAAGAGGATGTGGCCATGAAATTATTAGTAGCCTCTCTAAAAGGTAAGGCTATTGAATGGTTTAGAACTTTGACTATTGATTCTATTACTTCATGGGATGAGTTAGGGGATGCATTAAGCAAGCATTTTGAGGATAAATTAGATAACTTGTCTCTAGTTGAGCAATTAACAACCATTAAGAGAGACCCTCAAGAGCAAATGACAGACTACAATAGTAGATTCCTCAAAACATGGAATAGAATTCCAGTATCAGTAAGACCATCAGCTGACCATGCTTTCCTATACTACTTGCAAAGTTTGAATGGTCAGATTTTTTTCATGATCCAATCTATGGGTGGTACTTCTTTACCCCAAGCTTTTGACATAGCTGTTAGGGCTAAAAATTGTTTAATCCAAGTAGGCATGATTTCTAGAAGGCCTCCAATGCCCATTTTTCCTAGCCTTCAACCCATTGCACCTACCCAAGTACCCCCATTTACCCCTATTCCTACCATAATAGCACCCCAAGCCAGTATTAGTGGTCAAGAGCTAACAACTAGTTTCTCTCAAGAGTTACAAGAAATGAAGAATAGCCAACAAAGCAATCAGCAAGAAATGACAAACTTATTGTAGACTTTGACTAAAGAGGTTACAAATTTGAAGAAACAAGGTTAGGGAATCAGACCACCATTTCAATCACAAGGCCAGGGTCCTAATCAGTAAAATCAAAATCAAGGACTGCCTTATCAACAAAATAGGCCACCATTCCAAGGAGGCTATCAAGGACAAATACAAAGTTTCAATCAAAGACCATTCCAACCATATAATCCTGCACCTCTAAATTCAGCAAATCTGGTGAGGGATATGGTTCCTGGTCAAAACAATATGGCTATGGATAATGAATGGTGTTTTCCTTATAATCAGCCTCATAATCAGGCTAAATGTTCAAATGGATGGATGAACCAAGCTCTAATGGTTCAAAGTGCTTCACAAGCTCAATTAGAGGTTTCATCTAGTGGGTCAGTTCCCCAACAAGAATCATAAGAAAAAGAGACTATTCTTTTCAATTGGGAGTAGCTAGACTTCAATGGAGTCAAGGATGAGGTTTCTTTTGTTGCCTATAAAAGAGCAAAGAGAAGAGCTCAAGACATGGAGAGAGAAGATTCTGATGCCAAAGCCACTACATCTATAGAGCCACTACAACAAGCTACTCCCATCACACCTAAGGAGGTTCTTGTCATCATAAGCAAAGAAGGCCAACATTCCAAAGAAGTGGAGTCCATCATGGTGAAGGCACAAAAAAGAGTACACACTGTGACACTATTTAATATTGTGGATAACATGAAGAAGGTGAATGTCAGCATGTCCATGTGGGACTCTTTAGCTCTTCCAAGATAGCCTAAGATTTTGAAGAAGGCCATGACAGAAGTGACAATTCCTCAACCTACAAAAGAAGCTGCAAAGCTAGTGTTGGTTAACACTAATCAAGAAAAGGAGGCTCTAGGTAGCAACTCCAAAGGCAATGCCATTCAAGGTATGAATTAAAATCCACCTCCCTTTTATGTATCTCTAATTATTGGAAAATCTTTAGTACATAATTGTATGGTAGATAGTGGAGCTACTAGCACTGTCATGCCCAAGAAGGTAGCTAACCAATCAGGACTAAAATATGAGCCCTTCCAAAAGAAGGTTACACAACTTGATGGATCCTTAGTCAATACTATAGGTGTGGCTAAGGATACCAGTTTAATCCTACATGCTAGTCCTAATTTTTCCATCCTCCTTGATATATACATCATAGATCTCCCTGCATTATTTGCTATATGCTTGTCTAGGGAGTTTATAGCCAAGATAGGAGGTTACCTATCTTCTGACTGGTCTCACATGCTATTTCATACAAGATATGGTACCAAAGTCACCATCAAGTCAGAGCCATTGGTATCACACCATATAGAGCCATATGTGTCCAATACCATCAATGTAAATTGCCCTATATTTGATGATAGTGACTTTCAAACCATTAGTGAAGAAAACACTAAGATAGAGAGTATCCCTAATATTTTACTAGATGGAAGAGCTTTAGAGGCCCAAGAACATCTTGTCTGGGATTTTGGTTTGGGAGGTTACTTAATACAAGAAAATGATGTCATAGAGCCAAGCCTTCTCAAAGAGGACACTGATTCAGAAGATCAGAGAAATCAGGTTTGGGAATTGTTTTTTGATGGAGCTAGAAGTAGACATGGTTCTGGTGGTGGTGCTATGTTAGTGTCCCCAAAAGGAGAAAGGTATTATACTACCTTTAGATTCAATTTATCCTACACTAGCCATATTGCAGAATATGAAAGCCTAGTCAATGGACTAGAGTGGGCTAGAAAAAGAGGGCTTAAGGCCTTAAAAGTTTATGGTGATAGTGAGTTAGTTGTCAGCCAAGTGAGAGGGATAAGTGCAACCAAGAATGACACCTTGAGAGCATACAAGCATAGAGTTTGGGATGCAATTGAAGATTGTTGTGCTTTCAATATTGTTGCTATCCCTAAAAAGCTAAATCAAAATGCAGATAGGTTAGTTGTTGTTGGATCTCAGTATGATATTCCAAATAGCATTTCAAAAGAGGTAGACCAACAGCATATCAAAGTGATTGTCAGAACCTCTATCCCTGATAATGATGTCAATTGGCAAGTGTTTGATAATGATGAACAAGTTTTGCAATTCTTGTTTGAAGAAGATGTCTTTTTAGAGTATAATCAAGATAGGCTATCACAAAACTAAGGCGATCAAGTGATACAACTCAAGTCTAATAAGATGCCTAGAGGTCTTTTCACCTTAGAGATTGTCTTCAACAAGGATGATGAAGTCAAGAAAAGCAAGGCTGGCCTGGTAGTCCAACAAGAACATTGTGTTGAACTATAGTTGGAACTAGGTAGAAGCTTACAATTTGGGAAGGTAAACACTAAATTGGAAAAGCAAGATTACATCCAATTATTCAAAGAATTCAGTGATGTTTTTGCATGGCAATATGAAGACCTCAAAGGTGTTGATCCTACCCTTTCTCAAGACACTATTGAGTTAGAACCTAATGCCAAACTAGTAAGGTAGAAGAAAAGGCCTATTAATCCCAAACTTGAGCCACTTATGCATAAAGAAGTGCTCAAATTAATAGAAAGTGGTATCATCTATCCCATTAAGCATACTAGTTGGGTTTCCAACCTTGTTCCTATCAGGAAGAAGAATGGGGAGTTGAGGTTATGTGTTGACTTTAGGGATCTTAACAGGGCCTCATTAAAGGACCACCATCCATTACCCTCTATGGAACAAATCTTACAATGTGTCTCTGGATCTGAGAGATTTTCATTATTGGATGGCTATTCAGGATACAATCAAATCTCAGTGAATGAAGAAGATCAATATAAGACTACATTTACAACCAAGTGGGGAACCATGGCTTATCAAAAGATGCCCTTTGGTTTGTCAAATGTAAGTGCTACATTTCAAAAGGCAATGGATATGGCATTTAAAAGCCTCATGTGTAAATTTGTACTGGTCTACCTAGATGACATAACTGTCTATTCAAAGCATGTAGTAGATCACATCAAGCATTTGAGGAAGATTTTTGAAAGGTGTAGAGAATTTTGGATATCTCTTAATCCCAAGAAGTGCGTGTTTGCAGTTCATGAAAGAAAATTGTTGGGATATGTAGTATCCAAAGAAGGGATCATAGTAGATCTTGAGAGAATTGCAGCCATCCTAGAGCTACCATTGCCACATCATAAAAAAATTCTCCAATCTTTCATAAGAAAGATTAATTTTGTTAGGAGGTTCTTGCCTAACATTTCAGATTTACTAAAGCCTTTGATAGCCATGTTAAAGAAAAATTTAGCTTTTAGTTGGACCAAAGAAGGGAGAGTTAATTTCCAAGCTATCAAAGAGGCCTTAACAGAAGCCCTTGCTCTCGTAAACCCAAATTTCAATAAGGATTTTATCCTTTATGCTTATGGGGGTCATGATGCTATATCTGCAATGTTGACTCAAGAAAATTCAAATGGATTGGAGCAGCCTATTGCTTTCTTTAGAAAAGGTTTAGAGGAGTATGAACAGAGATACTCTTTTGTAGAGAAACATGTACTTGCTATGGTAAAGAGTCTTAAAAACTTTAGATATTTGTTGACCCATAGCAAGGTACACTTGAAAGTTACTCATCCAAGTGTCAAAATTTTTTTTCTTTCCAAGGACCTGAATGAGAAAAGAGCTGGTTGAATCACCAAAGTTATGGAATATGACATAGATATTCAAACTACCAAGCTGGTCAGAGGAAGAGGTCTTTGTGAGCATTTGGCATGGGATGAGAGTTCAAAGAAATTATAGAAAATAGATGTTTCTCTATTGGTGCATGATATAGAAGAACAAGCCAAGGCAACAAGTTGGTTGCCTAATATGATCAATTATTTGAAGACAAGACAATGTCCTGCAAGTTTGGATTCAACAAAAAGAAGGTATTATAGATTACAATTCGCTCCTTTTGTGCTGATAAATGAAGTTCTTTTTAGGAAGGATCACAATGGTGTCCTTTTAAGATGCATAGATTCAGAAAAGATAGCTGATGTCCTATTTGAGTTTCATGATGGACCTTCTGGAGGTCACTTTTCTCCTAGGACTACTACTTTTAAAATCATGAGGGCTGGATACTATTGGCCATCTATCTTTAAGGATAGTCATGAGTATGTGAGAAAATGCATCAAGTGTGCCATGTTTGCAGGAAAAGAGAGGCTTGTAGCCTTGTCCCTACAATGAATTAGAATAGAGCAACCCTTCATGAAGTGGGGTATAGATTTCATTGGCATGATCAATCCTCCATCTAGTGTAGGCCATAAATGGATAATCACTACAATAGATTACTTCACTAGATGGACATAAGAAATTGCATTAAAAGAGGCCAATGAGAGTGTTGTCCTAAGTTTTTATGATGATATAGTTCACAGATTTGGCACTCCAAACTCCATAATTTCATATAATGCATTAGCATTCATAGGCCTCAAAGTCTTAGAATGGGTAGTCAAGAATGGCATCTATCTGAATACCAGTTCAAATTATTATCCTCAAGGCAATGGCTTGGCAGAATCAACGAATAAGAACTTGATCAGGATAATCAAGAAGACTCTGCAAGACAATCAGAGAGATTGGCATACTAAACCGAGGTCTGCCTTATGGTTAGATAGAATTACCCCAAAGAAAGTCATTGGTAATTCTCCCTACATGCTACTGAATGGCAGAGAGGCGAAGTTGTGCATCTTAGTTGAATTGCCAGCCCTGGACCTAGCTATTCAGTATGCCCTATTTGAAGAAAGAGACCCCTTCCAGGTCAGGTATGCTTAGTTGATGGAATTAGAAGAGATCAGAGACAAATCTATGAAAGATATGAAATTCCATCAGATCTAGACAAAGAAGAACTTTGATAAAAGAGCTCGGGTCTAAAATTTCAAGGTTGGGGATGTAGTCCTCAAGTGGGATGAGTTCAAGTCAAGACCTGGAAGGCACACAAATTTGACTCCTTTTGGGGTGGACCATTTGTAATCATAGAATGCAGGGGCCCTAATGCCTTTCAACTAGCAACTCTAGAAGGATTTTCCCTACCAATTTCAGTCAATGGTTTCCACTTGAAGTCCTACTTTGAGGTTACTCCCTCTCTGTAAATTCTTGTAATTATGTTTCCCCTATTTTCTTTCCCTATTTTTCTAGGTTAGTCCCTTGTTTTCCAAGAAGTGCTCTGAGCATAGTTCTAGTTCTACCTCTCTGAGATAATTTTGAGCTTTGATGACTCCATTGCCCAAGGAATTGATGTCAAGGTCACTGATCCATGTCTAGCAGGCTGACATCCAGCAAAAATTGCCAAAATGTTACCCCAATTTTCATGTGCATGCAAATTTGGCTAAACCTATTCCAAAATATTTGTTTCTACCCTACCAAGCATCCCTAAAATTTTCATGATTTTATACCATGTCCTCTAGCCTCTGCAAATTGTTTTACTCCTTGGTTTGTAGTTTAAAAATTCAAAAAAGTAGTCATTTGAGAAAAAAACCCTGCAAGCCCTAAGCCCCTCATTCTATTTTCATGTTGCTTTACTGGAAACTTAAAGGTCCCAATTTCACATGTGCATGTTAAAATCATTTAGTCACCAAATCTCTGATTCCCGTGTTGGTGTCCAAAATGACGCTTATGCTCTAATAGGCTGCCAGTATACCCTCAAATAGATTTTAGGGGTGGTTAGCTCCAAAATGTAATGAGGTCTTAGGATAACTGGACCAACTCTAGGGACAAGAGTACCCTCTTCTGCTTCTGGCTCTGCAAAACCAAGGTGGGTGCACCTAACCCAGTATAAACTATACTTCACACACCAAAGACTGGGTTTGAATAATAGATAAATGGATAGCAAGAAAGTACTAAATGTTAACCACACACTCATTAACTCTCCATTTTTATGAGGTAGAACCACATACAACCAAATACTGAAAACTTAAGGAATGGTTCTTAATTTATGTGTTTGAATCATAACAACAACAATTAGGATATGTCAACAAAGAGATACTTATCTAGGCCAATGCCTCATCCATTGGGCAAGGTTTCTTAGACAGACTACACACACACACCAGAATGTATCTGAGATTCAAATCCATAAACACATTTACAATCTCCTCTACTACTTACAGAATATCCCTACATAGACAAGAGATAAATCTAGGTCCCATCTGAAGCATCATTTTATCTAATCCTGGATTAGAACTCAAGAATGAAGACCTATACATAAATTGTTATGCAGTGAACTAGAAAGTTCAAAATTCATCTACG
Organism: Chamaecyparis obtusa; assembly: GCA_027943335.1. NCBI lineage: Eukaryota > Viridiplantae > Streptophyta > Pinopsida > Cupressales > Cupressaceae > Chamaecyparis > Chamaecyparis obtusa. The sequence goes on from BSBK01000412.1 coordinate 685,952, forward strand.
TTGACACAAGGGAGAGATGAGAATCATGTTCCTGCATTAAGTATGAAGAATCCTCAAGTGTATATAATCCATCCAAAGGAACCCTGCTTGCAAACTACAGCTTAGACCTACAACTTTCTTTCAATTGTCAAAAGAAATCAAGACAAGTCATTACAATTTAGACTGGTAGAAGACTCACAACCAGAAAAGTTTGAAAATATAACTCCCAATGCCCTTGAAAATGATCACAAAAATCCCTTTATACCAGGGTTACAAGGCAAGCATAATGATCACTTCCAACTAAAAAATTCAAAATCACCTAACCTCACTGAGGAATTAACACAGACATGATAGGGGTCAAGCCACAACATGCAAGCTCAAACAGTCTAATCAACTAGTTGCAAACACTTCTCAAGCCAAGATTATAATCATTCCTCATGGTACAAATCCTTCTGCAATCAATCGTCAAGCACCTTGGACCACATTACAAATGGCAAACCAGTCGCTTCTCACCAAACAGGGTCATTTCTACATTGAATTCCATAAAAATGTACCCTCTATCACTGGAAACCCTCAAAAATTCAAACCTGAATCTCAACAGTTATCATGCATTTCACGGGCTTCATGTTCCTTAACCATTTTCCCTCAGTCATGAAATCGTGTGATCACAACTTGACTGCCATAGGAAAATGGGTTTACCTTATGCCTGGTCGCATGATCGCATAGCACGGAGACGGGCTATGCGAACATGCGACCACCCGCACCCCTTTATCTTGCCACAACTACCACCGTGACAATAGTTATCACATGATCACATAGCCAGGAGATGGGCTATGTGAACATGCGACAACTCATGAACCATCACCCTATCGGTTGGCACGTCACCACAGAATGTCAAACATGCTCGGGCACTGAAGACATAGGCCTCACTAAGAAAAACCACATCACCGATGTAGCCAACCAAGGAGTAGAAGGCACGTTGGTAAAACTGGCATCGTGGGCCCACCTGGAACTCTGCAACTATGACATTCGGTGGTTAGTCACATGATCGCATAGCCCTGAGATGGGCTATGCAAACATATGACTAACCACTACTTACCACACCTCGGCCTTGCCAACAACCACCATGCCTCAGACCTAGGCCCACCTAATGCCACATGTCACACCACCATTCGCTGCATCCAATAGAACACTGCCACCTCAGCAATCGGAAGATGCCCCGGGGACATGTGTCAACCAGTTGCATGATTGCATAGCCAAAAAATGGGCTATGCAATCATGTGACAGCCAACCATAGGCTGCCATATCACCACCAGTGGGACCACCAAACTGAAACCACCACCACTTTTCTAATGGACCCTATATGCAAGGAAGAAGCCTTGTCTCATGGTCACATGTCAAAAATTCTTGACATGCGATCATGCGACAACCAATAAGAACACGTGTCCCCGCCTCCCTTCTGACATTGGGCCCACAAGACAAATCCATTAGCATCCAATCGGATGGTGGGTACATGATCACATGGGGTTAGAATATTCCATGTGATCACACGCTGATCATAGATCTTAAAACTCTGACACTGGGCCCCGCTGACATGAAATCCAACTCGTCACCATATGGACCAATTGGAAATGTGCACCAAACAAAAGAAGATCGGATGGCTGGTGCAACTTCGCATAGCCCTGACAAAACCTTTGTGCTTTAACGACAACCGTTGAGGCTCTGACATGTCAGGATCCTCTAATCAATCTAGAAACTAGGTCCCACCATCCATCGCACTTGCGCACTAAGGCAAAGTAGACTGCCAGGTAGTTGAATAGGACTAGGCCTGACATGGCTAGGTGGCAAGCGGTCACATGATTGCATGTCAGAAAAGTCTGACATGCGGCCATGTGACAACCAATCAGGAAGAGTCTAGACCCACCATCCAGTCAGACTTGCACAATTAAGATCGAGGTCAAAAACACACAATGTTTTCGGCACCAAAAGACAAGTGCACAAAGCTAGAAAGCAAAGGTTGAAAACAATGAGGGTTTTTGAAAAAAGATCAAAAACACATAGGGTTATTAACAGACCGAAAGGTAGCAGGGAAGCTGAAAATATCACTGGTTTTCAAAAACATTGTGGGTTTTTGACACTGTGGCAGATTTTAAAGTTTGTTTCTTGCGGACCTTAGAATTTGAAAATCTTACTGGGTTTTGTGATTCAGGAAATGTGATTTGGACTAAAGCAAGGTGACAACATGAAGAACATAGGGCAGGACACACATCATGAAACACTGTGGATTGTCTTTGCAAGTTAAAACTAAGATTGCAGGCAAAGTGGGACACTTAACAAAAATGGCAAAGAAAAGGCCATTTTCATAAGATTTTGCAATGACTGGAAAATGGACTAACATTGGCTCTAGTTGGGGACATGTATCTCTTGCAGATACAATGAGAAAACATAATCTATTGGAAGAGAAAACCATAAAATTTCAGACCAAAAACAACCCTAAGAGACCTAGAGAAGAATCCTAACTACTGCTCATGGAAAAAGATACTTCAAGAGAAGTAAAACTTTAGGAATTGTCCATGAACAGGAAATTCCAAAGTGCCACCAGTTAGATCTTTCAGAATATATGAATCAAATCCCCATTTACCTTCAATGAGATAAGGACCTAACCAGATAGGATCAAATTTACCATGCCATCCCTTATCCTCTAATCTGGCATTCCACATTAGAACAAGATCACCAGCCCCAAAACTCCTTTGAGTGGCTCTTTTATCAAATAAGCTCTTACACTGTGTCTGAAGTGTTTCATTTCTTTCATGTGCATCTCTTCTTACCTCCTCCAACTAGATTAACTCATCCATCCTTAGTCTCATTTCATCATCTAAGTCTTCATCATATGCCTGGATGAATTTATACATTTGCAATAGATTGTTCTGAGGTAACCTAGCTCCAATCCCATAGACTAGATCAAATGGGGCTCAACCTATGGCCTTCTTGATGGTCACTCTATCAGCCCACAATGCCCACCAAAGTTTTGAGTCCCATGATTTTTTATTCCTATCCAATACTCTTTTGAGGATCTTTATCAAGATTTTATTAGTGGATTCAGCCTGGCCATTTCCCTGTGGGTGATATAGGGAAGAGAATGAAATGTGTATCCCATAATTCTTACAAAAATCATCAAACTCCTGAGATCTAAAACACATCGCATTGTCTACCACTATTGTTTCTGGACATCCAAACCTAGTGAGAATATTCTACATCATGAAATCAATAAAAACTTTATTAGTGGCCCTCCTAGTGGGAATAGCTCCAATGAAAGTGCAGTCTGATGGCACATGGCCATGCGCAAAAGGTGATTGTGATGGCCCATACCAGGGTGGGTATTGCGGTGGAGGTGTCACTACCCTGGGAGGAAAAATAGAAATGGGACCTGGAGGGTCTTAGGCACAGGCCCTCTCATGATCTGCCCTGAAGAGGCAAGGGTTACACCAACTGAGCTCTTTATGGGGGATTTCTATCTCCTCATCTATTAAGGAAATCTCTATAGCTTTGGATGAGGAGGCTAATGAAGAGGTTTCTCACAATTTACTATTTTTTTCTAAGTTGGGTTTAATTGAAAAACTTAGAGGCTTTTGACCAAGTCTGTAGGAGCCTGGCTACATTTATGTCTGTGAAAATTAACTATTGCAATCAATGATTGTTAATCTCCTATCTTGAAAGATTATTTAAATATCAAAAACTAATTCACGGCCAAATATTGAATAACAAGACAATTGCAACTTCACAAAAATAAATGGTGAAATAAATTTGAACACGATGACACAATATTTTTGGACAAAATTATCGCTGGAAAAACCAGTTCTACAGATGGAAAATATATTAATCTTTAGCAATATAAGAGTTACAAAATATTCTTTGCCTCTTTCTAGAAGAACTCCAATAAACTCCTAATATCTCCCGCTGCTATCCCCCACTACTATCCCAATGCTATCACTGTGCTCTCGCTCCCACTGCAAGAATATTTTCTATCACTGCAAATACATTTTCTTTCACTGCAAATGATTTCTTCACAACTTCATGTTTTTCAAATGCCCCCTAGGACCCCCTTTTATACTACTCTCGCTAAAAAATCAACGGCCGAGATTGATCTCAATTAATGGCTGAGATAAAAAGGCACTTGAAAACCAAAACTGAATTGGTTGTCAAGAACTACTAATTAAATAAATATTTATTAACCTAATCATTCTCAAGAAAACAAATATTAATTAATAAGGGCAAATGAAAAGCTTTCTCGCTACAAAACTAACACTCCCTCTTAGCAAGGAAGCTATTCTGCATGACACCCAACTTATCTTTGAAGAAGATAAATTTTGCCTTCCCCAATGCCTTCATCAAAATGTCTGATACCTACTCCTCTATAGGTATGTATTGTAGCTAAACAATCCCTCTTTGTACACAATCTCTAATGAAGTGATATCTGATTGTCTATATGTTTAGACCTATCATGAAACACTAGATTCTCAGACAACTTGATGCAACTCTGATTGTCATAGTGTATCACAATAGTCTCAACTCTCTGACCAAACAAGGCTATTGACAACTTCCAAAGCCATATAGCTTCACATGTCGCCATGCTAGCTGCTATGTATTCTACTTCTACTGAACTCAGAGCCATAGACTTTTGCTTCCTACTAAACCAAGAAACAACTCCTGATCCCAAACTAAAACAACACCCTAAAGTGCTCCTTTTGTCCATTGTACTGCCTACCCAATCTATGTCAGTATAGCCCATCAACTTGATACTTTCACTTCGAACATATATGATCCCATAGTCAACTATACCACACAAGTAATACAAGACATGCTTAGCTTCTATCCAATGCACTCTCTTTGGCTCAACCATGAACTGACTAAGATATTTTACTACAAAAGCTATGTCTGTCCTAGTGTTGACTAAATACATAAGTGGACCAATCAACTATTTGTATAAGGTGGGATCTACATCTTTTTCCTTTGAAGTGTCTACCTTCCTCTAGTTCCTGATCATAGGTGTAGACATGGCTTTTCAATCTTCCATCCCAAATCTCTTCAAGATTTCAATGCAATATTTCCCCTGCCCAAGGAAAATCTCTCCATCTATTTGCCACACCTCCATCCCTAGAAAGTAGTGCATAAGTTTCAAATCATTCATCTTGAACTCAGCTGCAAGGTCCCTCCTGCACTCCTCTATGAGCCCTAGTGAACCTATTAGAAAAAAGTCATCCACATATAGAACACGAATGAGAACCTCACCCCCAACCACCAAGTAGTAGAGGTTAGCATCTTCCTCACTCTTCACAAAGCCCAGTCCCTCCAAGTATGTATCAATGCGCTCATACCAAGCTCTGGGATCCTGCTTAAGCTCGTACAAAGCTCTCTTCAATCTGCACATGTGGGTTTCTTTGTTGTGTGCTACAAAGCCTTCTGGTTGATCTATGTATACCTCCTCCTTCAATTCACCATTAAGGAATGTTGTCTTGACATCCATTTGATGGATTTTCCATCCCATCTATGCTGAAAATGAGATCATAGCTCGAATAAAACTATACCTGGCCATAGGAGCAAATGTCTCCTCATAGTCTATTCCCTCCTGACAAAACCCATTTGCCATGGACCTTGCCTTGTATTTCTTGATGCTACCATCTGCACTATGCTTGATCTTGTAAATCCAGCGTGATCCAACCACTACCCTATCTGTTGGTCTAGGCACTATCTCCCACACATCGTTATGCATTATTGAGGTATATTCCTCAACCATCGCATCTCGCCATACCTGATGTTGTGCACCCTCCTGATAACTAGAAGGCTCACTATCTACCAATTGACTGACTAAAGCCACATAATCATTGAACTTAGCTGGTTGTTTCCTCTATCTCGTACTCTTCTTAGGGGCTCCCACAATCTCTTGAGTATCCCTTTGAGTCTCTTAAACTTCATGGTTTCCACTACCAATTGTAAAGGATGGAATATCAACCTCTATGTCTTCTTGATGCACATCCTCCTGCATTGATTGATCCATATTTTGTGAATCTCCACCACCTAAGCCTATGATTGCACTATTAACTATACATGGACTTTGATGCCCTTAACTTTGCGAAGTTATCCTTGGAGCTTCTGTCAGTTGCTCACTCTGATCATCTACTTGCAAATCTCTTGACCTCCTAAATTCCTTGTCCTCCATGAACTTGACATCATGTCTAACTATAATTCTACTAGTCCCTGGAATAAAAATCCTATATGCCTTTGAGGTTTCACTATACCCAACAAAGTACCCCCTCTCTATAGTCTGATCTAACTTGGTACGAGTATCAGCTGGAATATAAAAATATGCCAAACTACCAAATATTCTGAAATGACTAACATCGGGCTTCTTACTTGTGAAACCTTCCTCTGGTGTCATCTTCCCTAGTACCTTGTGTGGAACTCTATTCTAAATGTAGACTTCTATACTACATGCTTCTACCCATAAGTAGTAGGGCATCTCCTGGTCATGTAGCATAGCCTTTATTGCCTCTGATATGGAATAGTTCTTCCTCTTAGCAACACCATTCTATTATGCATTGTAACAAATAGTCCAATCTCTTTTGATTCCTTCTCTGGTACAGGACTCCTGGAATTCATTTCCTTTGTACTCCCCTCCATTTTTTGACTAAAGAACCTTTATCTTCCTTCTTGTTGAGTTCTCCATAAGATCCTTGAACTCTTGGAATCGACTGAAAACCTCATCCTTGGTCTTGAAGAAGTATATCCAAGTCTTCCTGGAGAAATCATCAATAAAAGTAACATTGTGCTCATAGCCTTTAAGAGATTTTGTCAATGTCGGTCCACAAACATCTAAATGTACTAGATCAAGAACACCTTCAGATCTGGTGTCACTCCTTGGAAAAGGTTCTTTTGCAAACTTCCCCAACACACATACCTTACATACATCATCATGTTCTGTGCTCACTTCTGGAACACCTATCACTATCTCACAAAGCAATTTAAGTGCTGCATGATGAATATGGCCCACCCTCCTATGCCAAAGCTCTCCAAGATCTCTAGGACTACAATTTCTCATGAGTGCCTTAGGAGTATCAAACTGTAGCCTATAAAGGCGACCACTCCTAACTCCAATGGTTATGGGTGATTTCCACTCCTTGTGCTTGATCAAAACATGTTCTCCTTTAAAGAGTACATTATACCCCCTATCTTGAAGAATAGATACAAAAATCAAATTCATACCTAATCCTAGCACATGCAACACATCATGAAGGGGAATAATCTTCCCATTTTCCCTCTAAAAGTGAACAATCCCTTTCCCAATTGAATTGAGTTTGGACAAGTTTCCCATATAAATCTAGGTACTGGTGTTCTCCTCCTTATAACTAGAGAATTACTCTCTAACTCCTGTCATATGAAATGACACCTCACTATCTATATACCAAACACACTATGAGGTTGAGCTGACCATGCAAGATATGAGTGCAAACTCATCTTCTATTCTACTAGAGAGATCTTCAACCATTGCTGAAGGTGCCACCTACTTCTTTCCCTTCTTCTCATTCTTCTTCCTTTCTGGGAAATCATTGACATAGTGACCATATTCTTGACAACCAAAACACTTGATCTTTGATAGGTCCTTCTTCTTTTCTCACTTTGGGAATTAGATCCTTTTCTAGACCCCTTCTTGGCTTTCCCTTTTCCCACTAGGGCAATGTTTTCTTATTCTACCTCACTTTGTTGAGTTTTATTGGCCCCATTGACAAGACTCAGTCAAAACTCCTCCTAAATGAAATCACTCCATAGTCGATCCCAACTAGGTAAGGTGTCTCATCCACTAACAACTTGAACAAAGACACCCCACTACTTAGTAAACCCATATAGGGCTATTCTCACTAGCTCATCATCATTAGAGCTATCTCCAACAACTGCTAACTCATCCTTGACAATTCCAAGTCTCGTGAGGTAACTTGTCACATCTTCTCCCTTATTCATTCGAGTATTCTTCAACTTATCTCTGAGAATCATCTTCCTATTAGTGGTCGCATTCTAGTATAGATTCAAAATGGCATCCCACATCTTCTTTGTTGTATCTAACTCTAAGATATGTGGAACAATATGATCCTTGATACCATCAAGGATTATCCTCCCCACCTTGGCATCATCCTTCTTGTATGCTTCAAGTTGTGTTGCATCTGTAGGTATAGCTACAACATTGGTAACATAATCCTTGATACCATTCTCTTCCAACACTAAAGAAATTTTGGCCTTCCACACACCAAAATTTGAGGCACCATCCAATTTTTCCTGATCTCTCAAACTAGTTGAAGCCATCTCAAAGGATAAAAGAATAATAATTCCAAATTAATCAAGTAGGTTTCTCAAAATCTTTCGAGTATGTGCAGGATCATGGTATGCCAAAATAGGCCCTTAAGTGGCAATGAAAATTCAAAAAATTAGGTTTAGGCATGTTGACATAAATATTTGAACAAGTTATAAATATTATATAAACAATATGTAAGAAGAGAATCTGTAGAAAATTGAATTTAGTTTCTAAGATTCTAGACCTTTTTTGAAAAATAATTATTCTATATGTTGAAAATTTCAAATTTCAATGTAGTAGTACAAAAATTTTAGAAAAAAAATAAGTAGGTGTATGTCTGACCACCTTAAACATAATCAAATGATAAACTATTTAGAATCTAGAATCTTGTAAAAATATATTTTTACATTATTTAAATAAACTCCTAATATCTCCCGTTGATATCCCCCACTACTATCCCAGCGCTATTACTGCACCCTTGCTCCCACTGCAAGAATATTTTATATCACTGCAAATACATTTGCTTTCACTACAAATGATTTCTTCACAACTTGATGTTTTCCAAATGCCCCCTAGCCCCCCTTTTATACTACTCTCATTGAAAAATCAACGACTGAGATTGATCTCAATTAATGGCTGAGATAAAAAGGCACTCAACAACCAAAACTGAATTGGTTGTCAACAACTACCAATTAAATAAATATTTATTAACCTAAGCATTCTCAGGAAAACAAATATTAATTAATAAGAGAAAAAGAAAAGCTTTCTCACTACAAAAATAACAATGTCTACCCTTTAGCAAAAGGGTTTTTCACTGTGAGTTATGAAAAGATTCAAAACAAAAATAAGATTTTGTGCGAACATGTTATGAAATTAGATACTTGGACACTATCAAGGATCATGTTCATTAATCAAGGGGTATAATTCCTTCTGAGGAAGGGAAGTAGGAAATATTGTTGGCTTTGTCTAATGTAAAATCCAATTAGAATCAGGCTAACAAAAATCTTGAATAAATTATCAATTTCAATAAGAACAAGGTAGAAAAGACAATGAGCTCGCTTCATACCCTTTAGGAGGAGCTAGAGTACAAGAATGCTAAAAGGAGATATGGAAAGATTAATTCTTTTGTCTGCTAGACTTGAAGCTAACATGTTCGCACAAAATCTTTTGATGATTGACCAAAGATACCTATAGGCTTTACCCAAATATAACACACTTTCAGAGTGGAAAGTCTATTCAGCATATGTGAAGATAGAAACACTCATTTACAAATTATTTTATAGTAGAGGCTTGTATGTTATGACATTATAAGATCTAATATTTTGCTATGGGTTTAGATGGAGGCTAAAAAAATTCTTCAAGAGGTTTTTCATTTCCAAACACATATTCAAGGTCAATGCCCTTTCTATTTTTACTTGTGTGTTACATTCTCTTACTATAGGTATACATTTCCACATAAATGTCATCATGGTCACAACCGTAGTGTTCTTACAAGATTTAGCTCTCATGGATCCCATAGATCTCCTCAAAATTGCTATTACTCATGGTCTCCACTTTGTGGATAATTTTTGACTTCTCAATATGGCCATGGTCGACTTGGTTGACATGATAGCAGGAAATTCCCTTGGTCAAACCTTGTTATCTCACTTATTTACATCTCTCTTCGTGATGGAAAAGAAAGGAAACAATAATGAAGATGCCATAATAGGTTGGAAGCTCATCGTTAATGCCCAAAATCTTTTGAATGAATATAAAAAACTTTCCTTATAATGTACCTCCTCAAGTAATAGTATGACTCTTGCTAGTTAGTAGTGTCCATGTTATTATTCTTTTCAATTTTTAATAGAATAATTCAAAAATATAATTACATCTTATAAATATTTTAGATATATGAATTGTATGATATAATTTAAAACAACATACACAATTTTCATTATAAAACTATCAAAATACAATGCTACTTATTTAACACATTTAATTTGTGTAAGCCACACAATTTGCAATCTCACTTTCTTATATACATTCACAAATACAATTTGCAATCTTATTTTATTATATCTATTTGGTCCTTGGAGATTTTACTAATTTGAGTTTATTATATCCTCATCTTGAATGGACTCTTCTAAGTTAGCTTGAAACTTGGCATAAATGACACTTTTATAGAACTTCCTTATCCTTAGTGCAAGAATGGCTCAAGTGAGACACCCCAATAACAAGACCAGTAATTATCAGGAATTTTAAACAAAGGAAGATCAAATAACATACATTAAATTACATTAATTCAATACCATTTTTAACAAGAGATATATTATTTTTGATAAAATAGATCAATAAATAATAGAGAACCAAAAATTTGAAAGACAAAATAGAGTGGAAAAATAGGGAAACTTTGTGCCCTTCAAAGTTCCTAATAAATGCTTGAACTAGTTGCCTAGAAAACCCAAAAACATGGTTAAATTGGTGTGGGAACTAACCTGACATTTATGGATGGAGTCATTAATTACATCTAACACACCCCCTTAATTTTGACTCCAAATATATTATAATATTTTCAACACTAACAATTCCTAATTCTTGTTTTGAAAATTAAATTTTTCTTTTTCGAATGGCTTACTAAATATGTCTGTGGGTTGATTTTTAGATTTGCAATACTGTAAACTAATTTCACCATTTCTGACCATCTGTCTGATGATGTGGTAACAGGTGTCTACATGCTTTCTCTTCTGATGGAAAACATGATTTTTGGAAATTTCTATTGTTAAGTCATCACAAAAGATATAAATTGGCTCCTTTGTTCGTGGTTTAATATCACTTATTAATCTCTCCATCCGTAGTGCTTGATAAGATGCTTATGTATCTTCTATGTACTCTATTGGACTAACCACCAATGTCTCCCTTCAGGATTCATGACATGGTTTAACAACCTCTTATGTCTTTTATAAGTCTAGTGGTTGTATCAGATATTAATAGGTCAATCTTTTGGTGCAACAACAATTGCTAGTTGTAACAAGTTGTATCAGAGCTTGGTCATAGGTTCAAATCTCCTTGGGTGACACTGAGGGGGGGATTGTTTGACTAATCACCAGTATCTCCCTTCTAGATTCATGACATGGTTTACGACCTCTCATCTCTTCTATAAGTGTAGTGGTTATATTGGGCATTAACATGGTGATATTTTGGTGCAACATAAATTGCTAGTTGTAACATACTCTTCCTTTGTAAATGAAATGGCGACTTTATGATGTTTCTTGGAATCCCATGAGGCTATACCTGTACCCCCCAAAAAAGGAATAATTTTAGGTGCTCTTTTTATCATCAACACTTCCAGAAAAGTCACTATCTATAAATCCAACTACCTAGTTGTCTTCATGACCTGTATACAAAGTACCATGTTGCACTATTCCTATAATATATCTTAGTATTCTTTTCCCTACTCTCTAATGAGATGTCTTCAATGATTCGATGAATCTAGAAATAAGGCTAACTATAGCATAATATATGGCCTTATTGTTAAATACATGAGGCTTCCTACTAACTTCTTGTATAAAGTAGAGTTTATTGTGGCACCTTCATCATTTTTACTCAATTTGGTACTTGGAATAATAGGAGTACTAAGTGTATTGAAATTATTTATTTTTAATTTGGTCAACACATCTTGTGCATACTTTCTTCGGCTAAAGAAGATACCTTAATTTGATTGTTTAGTTTCTAGACCAAGAAAGTAATTCATGTGACCAAGATTGGTCATATCAAATTCTCTTTCCATATCAAGCCTGAATTCCTCAAGGTACAAATTACTAGTATATAAGAAGTCATCAACATAGACAAATGTAATTAGGATTTTACCTTTTAAGTTTGTCTTTGTATACAATGTTGGTTCATTATTGTTGCGCTTGAACCCTCTAGTAAGTATATAGGAATATACTATATTGTACCATTCCCTTAGTCCATGTTTCAATCCATATAAGGCCTTTTTCAGCTTATAGGTCTTTTTGTTCCTACCCTTTAATCAAAAATATAGGTGGTTGATCAACATATACTTCTTCATTTATAATTCCATTTAGAAATGAAGACTTGACATCTAACTGGTAAACTAACCAATGGTATTTTGATGTACTACTAACACAACACCAATTGTGTCCAATCTTTCTACTAGTGAAAAAAATTCTTCATACTCTATAGTAGGTTGTTGTACAAAACCTTTGGCCACTAGCCTTTTCTTGTGCTTCTCGTTTTGGCCTTTCTCATTAAATTTTGTCTTGTGGACCCACTTATCTCCTATTCTTGTTTTATCTTGTTGAAAGTCTACTAACTCCCATGTATCATTTTTCTCTATGGTTTATATTTTATTATTCATGGCTTCTATCCACTCTTTCTTCTTAATTTCTTTTTCAAAACATATAGGCTTACTAGACATCAAAGAAAATAATATTTGTTCATTATTGTTCTCCTATTCATATATTTCTCTAATAGTCCCAGTCTTCTAATTCCTTAATTATGCTATTGTGGGGTCTAAATCACTACTAGAAGAAGGAATTTGCACTTGTTGTCCTTGAATTTCTCCTACTGTTGTTGGGACCTGCAATCTAGGTAGTCTTTGTCTTGATTTCTCAATATCTTTTATACTGGATGGTTCAAAAGTGTGTGGAGCAAGATGATTATGAGTTGTTCTATCATCTTGTTCATACCTTGACTTATCATTAAGAAAATTTACATCTCTTGATACTATTGTCTTCTTAGTAATTGGATCATATAGTTTGTAGGATTTTGATGCATCACTATAACCTATGAATATACACTTCTTTCTTCTATCATCAAATTTTCTCCTTAACTCCTCAAGCACATGAGTATATGATAAGCTTCAAAAAATTCTCATGTTTCTTACATCTGGTTTCACTCCACTCCAGGCTTCTAGAGGTTTCTTGTCCTTTAAACTTTTTTTAGGTGATCTATTCAAGGTGTAGACTAAACACACAATTACCTTTGCCTAATACTCATTTACTACTATGATTTTATCCTTTAACATACTTCTTTCCATGTTTATGATTGTTTGATTCTTCCTCTCTTCCACTCCATTTTTCTATGGAGTGTACCTAGTAGTGAATTATCTATGAATGTCATGTTTACTACAATATGTTGCAAAGACTTTGGATTCATATTCACCTCCTCCATTAGACCTTAAAACCTTAATCTGTCTACCACTTTCATTTTTTGACATTGCCTTAAATTGTTTGAGTCTATCAAAGGTGTTTGATTTTTTCTTGATGAAGTACACCCAGGTCATCCTACTGCAATCATCAATAAAGGTTAAAAATTAATAATTCCCTCCTATAGAATTTTTTTGAATGGATCCATAGAGATATGTATGCACTAGCTCTAGTAGATCTTTGGCTCTATAAGTTGCTTCATTTGGAAAGGAACTCCTCTTGTGTTTGGCTATTGCACAACTTTCACAAGGATTGTGGTAAACATCTAATGTTTCTATACTTAACACCATTGACATTTTTTTCAATATATCTAGATTGTTAAAATCTAGGTAGCCATATCTAAGGTGTCATAGCTAAGTTTCATCAAGATTGCTAACGTAATCAACATAAGATATGGACTGTTTGACACTTCTCAAGATTAGTAGATACAATCTATTTCTAGTCATTTGGACTCTTGCTATGACCAATTTACTTGGGGATTTATCTAAGATAGTACAAGTGGATCCTTTGAATTTAAATTCAAACCCATTCTCACTCATTTGGCTTACACTCCATCAATTATGTTTTGATTTTTGAACATAATAAAAATTATGGATATCCTTATTTTTATTTTTTCATTTCATTACTGTAACAATACCTCTTCCTAAAGCATGAACCAAGTGATCATCTCCTAAATTTATCTTGGACCTGACTATTTCATCAAAACTAGTTAAAAAAAATGTATTACCTATCATGTGATTGTTGTAGGCATTGTCCAACAACCACATGTCTTCTTTGTTATGGTCTTATACTATTGATCATGATAGAAACATTGATGTAGTTTCTTCTTCTATGTTGGACACATTAGCTTGCCCCCTATTTTGGTCTACTTTTTCTTCATGCACTCACTCTAATAATGTCCATATCACTTCCTTTGTTACTTCTTCCCCTTCCTCTTTTTTTTTGATGCTGTGATAGAGATTGCTCTTCTTAATTTTGAACATTGTCCCTATTATCAAAATTGGAAGAACTTCAACCTCTTCTTCCTTTTCCTCTACTACCTTTTCCTCTACCTCTTTTGATTATGGCTTGTGTTCATAAGAAAGTCTCTAGAGGTTCATTTTTATTTTTCATTCTAGACTCATGATTCAATAGTCAACTCTTCAATGGAATAAAAAGAAAGATCCTCACATTATTCAATTTTTGTCACCAAAATATCATATGAATGTGGAAGACTTCTAAGGATCTTGTCCACAACTTTCCTTCCTATGATATCTTCACCATAGGATCTTTGTTGATTTACTACATCCATGGCTTGAGACATGAACTAATCTACAGTTTTTGTATCTTTCATTTGCAAGGTTTCAAACCTTATCAAAATTTGTAGCTTCTAGCATTTTTCACCTTATCAATTCCTTGATATGTTGTTGCAAAAATCTCCCAAGCATGATTCACAGTAGTTGTTGTTGATATTTTGGGAAAGACAGAGTCTTCAACTCCATTATGTATATTTTGTAGGGCTCTAGCATCTTTCCTTTTCTCTCTTCATTTGCATTCCTTTGTCCATTCATCATTGCAACTAGGTCATTTACATTGGGTTCTTCATATTTTGTCTCTACAACTCACATGGCATACTTTTTGTCATTTAATATTGGACCCTCTTTTCTAGGATTACTAGTAGATGCCATGACTACTTCAACCTATGTGCCCCTTTTTCTTGAGCTAAATAATAGGATTTCTCTACAAAATTTTTGATACAATTGATTACCTTAATCTTCTCTTTAGTTGAGAGAGAATTGTGTGCACCAAGACATTTTTTCTATAATAACTTTTTTCTTTATAGGGTTGAACTCAACTGGTTCATTTAAACCCTTCAATATCCTTATTACACTCTCCAATTGATTGACTTAGAAACTAAACTATTGTTTGGATTGACTTGCTTCAGATTATGCTCACACCTCACAAATCTTAGGAAGACATCCTACTCACATTCAAATATGCTTTGAAATGATTGACAATGATTTTAATATTTGCAATGACTGTTTCCTTGTCAATAATCTCCTTGGAAATCTTGTCTATGACTATCTTAAAAGAACCAAAGTCTCCCTTGGTCAATAATTTATCTTGCAACAATGATATTGCAAGAATTGAATTCCTCAACGATTCTCCCCAGCCCTCTACAATTTCCATATTGGTTGTGATCTTCTTTGTCAATGAATACAATCTAGAACTCTTTCGATATTGTTACAGATGATGATAGGCAACCTCCTTTAGCCTGACTCAACCTAGCGCTTTGATATCATATCAGGGATTTCAAATAGAGGTAGATAGAATAACATACATTATGTCACATTACTTTAAGACCATTTTTTACAAGAGATATATTAGTTCTGATAAAACAAAGAAATAAATAATAGAGTGCCAAAAATTTGAAAGACAAAATAGGAGAAAAAAATATAGAAACTTCACACCCTTCAAATTTCCTAGTAAATGCTTGAACTAACTACCTAGAAAACCTACATCTATGGTTAACCTAGCTTGGGAACTAATTTGACACTTATAGATGGAGTCACTATGTCGAAGGCATTTGATTATATGCAATGTATAGGATAGGTTTCAAGATTAATGGTTGACGTTGATGGATAGACAATGAAAGAAGATTGCAATGTGCATAGCCATTGCATCTTCTTTATAAAAAATTTCACTTTTTCCCTTGTTGATTGAAACATCTACAACCATTGATTTTATTTGGGTTTTTTCACTCGTTTAAACTCTATCCAAAGTAATAGTTTCTGCCAATATGTATTGCTTTAATAAATGTATTTTTTGACAATTAGTATTGCATTAATAAATTGATATATGAATAGATTATATTGTGCTCTATATATACATTTTTAATCCATTTTATTAATTATGATGAAGGTGTTTCATATTTGAAATGTCCAACCTATTTTTTTATTACGAATGGTTCAGTTAAATCCACAGAGGTTGCAAGATGACTGAGTTAATCCCAATTATTTCTATTTTTCTGACAAAAATTTCTCTTATGGTGGAATATTGTCATTCATTTTATCTTGGAATATTATCATTCATTTTATATCTACATCAGTTGCACTTCTGTAAAGACCTTCAATATAAAGTGGAACTTTCGATGTACTTTTACAATTTTACGGCCTGCCCCCATCTATCAATGGTTACCCCAAGAGGTGTTGGTTTACAATTACACCCATCTTGTACACCTCAATTTTTTGTGTACATAAAAATGTTGGAGTACACCTGTTAGAATTATTTAGAACAAAAAAGAGGGGGGGTGAATCAGTTGTTCTTAGGTCCAGATGTACCAATTGAACTTTCTAGTACTTCAAAAATCTCATATCTACTCACCAACTCAACTCAGTTTCTTAAGTATATATCATAAACACATAACATGTAGTCCACTATCCAAATGTAAATAACTTGCAGAATATAGAAATCACATCAAAACATTCACACAAGTATAACACTAGAATTATAGTGGAAACCCAACTTGGCAAAAACCACTTTGTAACATGCTAAGTTGATATATTCACTCTTCTAAAGTGAGCTGTGTGAAAAGCCAACCATGTTAAAGGTTTACAAACACACTAGTAGGTTTGACCCTATTAAAGGATTTAAACACTTTGTCAAAAGTGAAATGGTTAAAGGATTTAAGTACATCCCATTAGAATGCCACCTTTATTAAAGGATTTATACAATGACTATTAGGTGAACCTTGATTAAATGATTTAGACTGATACAATGGTTAGAAAGTAACAGTATTTTCTGAACTAAAAAACATACAACTCACTTTGCAAATACAGATCCTCTTCGCACATATATGTTGATTTTCTAAATGAGGTTCATTTCCATCTCCATCACTGATCTGCTCAGAATTCACTTCAAGAAATCACAACTCTTCTTGACTTTAGCCTTCTTCTTAGACTTATTAGTCAACAACATCAACAACTTTGTCTCCTTACTATAATCTCACAATTAGGTTTTCCTTTATACCTCTTCGGTTAGGTAGATCCATCTTTTGCTGCTTAATCTCCTTCGTAGATCTTATGTTTATGTTAGATTCATCGAATCCTTCCATCATTTAAGTTCTTCATCCTTCCTTATAGATACTATTACCCAAATTTTCCTATCCATACAAATTTGGCTAAAATCTATCCCCAGGCCTCTGTTTTACCCTGCCAAGCATCCCTGAAAATTCCATGGTTTTAGGTCTTGTCTCCTGGCCTCTGCAATTTTCTAAGTCCCCTGCTTTGCAGTCCCAAAAAAAAAAACTCATAAAAGTAGCTGTTGGTGTTCAAAACCCTGCAAACCCTAGCCTTCATTCTATTTGCTCATTACTTTTTTGGCCACTTAGCCACTCAAAATGCATGTGCTTTATTAAAGGTGACCACTTCATGTGTTAGCCACTAGGTTGTCAAGCGGGTCCCTTTTTTAATACTTCCTGCAAAGCCTAAGTTTCCCAGCAAATCTTTCTAAAGTGTCTTTCCCTTAACTTGTGGTTGTTGCATGATCTCATGACTTTGGGTTGTCAGACTTTTTGACATGCGATCATGTGACAAGGTGACACCTATTAGCGGGCCTAGCTTTTAAATCCTAGGTAGTCTTTTACTTCTTGATTAAGAAGGATAATATGTTTAATTAGTCGGTCATCGCATTATCTCATGGGATCTTTCAGTCCCATCTGATCATGTGACCATCATCCGATGAAAGGTCCAAATTCTCTTGACTTCTAAGGTGTTGGTCAACTGTGACATCCTCATTTTCTATTGGCTCTTGATTTATGATGTGGCCTTTGACCTTTTCAAAAGGGATTGCAATATCTTTTGTGGGTTTCTTGCTAGTCTGTTCCTGTTGGTCAAATGCGAGGGTGAGGGTAGTTTAAATTTATGTTTTCAAGGGTGGTTGCAGTTGGAAGGGTGATGCAGAGATCTAGATAGCCATTTCAGTGGATTTTCCTTCTGAGAGTACTAGATTTGATAGTTATGGTGACTTGAGTTGCAGGGAGGTAGTTGGATAAAGGTTTTTGTCTGCCGGCAATTTTAGTATAGGGATGGGCACTCAAACAAAATATCTGATCGGCCATGATGTTGTAGAGATACATTTATGATCAGACTTGATAGAATTAGGGTTGTGATTATTATATGGAAATTTATGTAACCCTAGTTGGGTTTTTACTCCTGCCTGTGTGCAGTTGAGTATGTATATAATCTTTTTACGAGCTTTTGAAGCTCAGAGTTCACATTTTGTAAAGAAGGTCTTTTTCTTAGAAGGCTATCTGTGGTATTTTTCTGCCCTCTATTTTTCTACATTCTGTAATCTCCCATTGATGATTTAGATATTGTAGAGGTATTTTGTCATAATTCTTCATGTCCCTATGCTTCCTTGCTTGAATTATCTCTTATTGAATCAAAGTATATGTATGTTTTGAGTGATATCTCAAGGTTCCTGATCCCTTTCTCTTTCTACAATTATTGTGTGTTATGGTGGATGATTTGATGTGAATGATTTTGTGGGCATACCTCAACCCCTTAACAATCTTGTCTCATTCATATGCCGAGTTGTAGAGGTGAATGTTTGTCTGCAGGTTGTAGATTGTGTCTAAACTTTTAGGAATACTATTGTTTGTGAAAGCTCTCTCTCTTTCCCTGAATAGTCTCTTTTCTATTGCAGACCCTTCTATGTAATATTTATGCAAGCCTATTTAGTGAGTTGTGATCTCCTAGACTTGAGTTGTTCATTATTTTCATCCTCTATACTGAGATTCAAACCTTTTATTTTTGGTGTATCACCTAATAGGATAGTTTGCTTTCAGTCATTTCCCTTTCAAGCATTCCTTCTATCCCTTTCCCTCAAAAGATTTACTTTCATGTCTAGAAGCAAATTAAGGTGATTATTCAAGAGGAACCAGCCTAGAACCTGGAGGTCTCATCTTAGTTAGCATAGGTCCCACAACCTAGAGATGATTACCATGTTATAATAGGTTATCAAGACTACGAGAGCTTGAGACAAGGGTGAAAACTTAGTGTATAATAATTCTGGAATGCCTGGTGGGACCAAGAGGTCATAGTTTTCATAGTTCTTGCTGGTTCTGATATGCTTCCAGCAGGTTGTAGACCTTGGAGATGTCATTATTTTTCATATCTGGTGACTCTAAATTCACATTTACTGGTTGTAAGTAGATTCAGTACCTAAGATGAATTACCATCCTTCTTTCCATGAAGACATCCCTTCATTTCATGGAGGTTAGCTTTATCAGAATAGTGGTACTTCTGATTTCATGCAGGACTACCCAGTTGCAGTAATGGGGTAACATTTACCTCATGCTTGCCCCCCACCCACCCAACTTCCAGTATCATGGTAGCATCAATACACATATCAGAAACCTCAAGAAGAGATGCTTTCCTTGAAAGAGCATGCTTATCATGCCTAGATCCAACAAAAACAAGCTTTGGCTCAACAAGATCAAGGTTATAGGAGGTATTTGGTAGAGCAATATAAGAGAAATGAGGCTAAGCTCGCTGAAGGGTTGGAAGCACAAAAGAAGTTTTATCAAGAGGTGTTGGAAACATAGAAAAGGAATATGTGGACATAAGCAAAGAAGAAGTTCAATGCTAGATGGAAGAAGTGTGAGGAGATCATTGTAGGACAACAAAAAATTCAAGTAGCCCTTGCAAGTAATCTAGCAACGTTGAACAAAGTTTACAAGGAAAAATTGATTAAGGTTAGTGCTGCTATAGCTAAAAAAGAGGAGGATTTTCAAAGAACATTAGCAGCTCAGAGGGATGCCTATGAAGAATTGGAAGTTCATAAGAATATTGGTGAAAACATGATTCAAGACCAAAGGCATTTAATAAAAGCCATGTTTGATAAAGGCAATGAATTCCAGATTGAGAAAGAAAAAGAACTGAGAGCTCATAAGGAGTTTTATGAGAGAGAGCTGCAGGATCTCAAGCAAAATATAAGATTCTTGGCTTCTACAACTGAAACATATAAAAGAAGCTATCAGATGTAGATTGAGAGATGTGAACAACTTTAGGGAGAAAAAGAGAGCATCGAACATAAGATTGTTGATCTCAAGGAGGCTCTCTCTGAACATGTTAGGACAAATAAGTTCTTAGAAAATCATGATAATTGTGTTGACAATGGTATACTTCTCCTACAAGAAAATCTAGAAGAAGAAGAAGAAGAAGAGGAAGATCAATTTTGGGACAAGATGGAATACTTTTGCTTGCATCTTGATGACAAGCCCACACTTCTAGAGAACACTTACAGTTTACAGGAGATAGTCATTTTTGGTCAGCATAAGGAGGAGATAGTCATTTTTGGTCAGCATAAGGAGGAGATCAATCAGACTAAAATAATCCCTCAAGAGCCTGAGTTTATCAAGGAGAGCTCCAGGTCCAACATCTCTCATGGTTTCCCTATCAGGTATTTTCCTAGGATGGAGGTTATCAAAGGAGTACAAATTATGCTAGCATCCCAATATGATATTCCACCAGAAGTTGAGGCTGAGAATGAAACAAATCAGCTTGTTGTCCCCATTAACCAAGTAAGTAAGGTCTTATTAATGCTTATTGTTTCTCCTCAGAATGATAGTGCCTACAATCATCTTGACCAAGTGAGTAAAATCCATATTAGTCAAATCCTTGTCAAGCAGGTGATTCTGCATATCTCCTATATTTATCTTTTAATAGCTTTCTAGAGACATGTGGATTATTGTAATCTGAGAAGGATGGGAAGTTATTTTTCACAAATAGTAAATGGTTTTGTTTGACTAGTGTTATGTACTGGTTAGTTTAGGTTAGTTTCTCCTGCTTTCTTCCAGCTTCCTAGCCTAGTTTTCATGCTTTCCAAGAAGTGCTTGAGCATAGTTTTTGTCCCTCTAGTTCCAGTTCCATCCCTCTGTCAAAGTTTTGTGCTCAAGTGATAACTCCATGCCCAATGGATTGTGTCAAGGCCACTGGTTTTCCATGTCTAGGAGGCTGACATCCAGCAGAAATCACCAAAATGTTACCCAAATTTTCCTATGCATACAAATTTTGCTAAAATCTATCCCCAGGCCTCTGTTTTACCCAGCCAAGCATCCCTAAAAATTCCATGGCTTTAGGTCTTGTCTCTTGGTGTTTGCAATTTTCTAAGTCCCCTATTCTATAGTCCAAAAAAAAAAAACTCATAAAAGTAGTCGTTGGTGTTCAAAACCCTGCAAACCCTAGCCTTCATTCTATTTGGTCGTTACTTTTTAAGCCACTTAGCCACTGAAAATGCATGTGCTTTATTAAAGGTGACCACTTCATGTGTTAGCCACTAGGTTGTCGAGTGGTTCCCTTTTTTAATACTTCCTGCAAAGCCTAAGTTTCCTAGCAAATCTTTCTAAAGTGCCTTCCCCTTAACTTGTGGTTGTCACATGATCTCATGACTTTGGGTTGTCAAACTTTCTAACATGCGATCATGCGACAAGGTGACACCTATCGGGGGGCCTAACTTTTAACTCCTAAGTGGTGTTTTACTTCCTGATTAAGATGGATAATCTATTTAATCGATCAGTCATCGCATGATCTCATGGGATCTTCTGATCCCATGCGATCATGCGACCACCATCTAATGCAAGGTCCAAATTCTCTTTACTTTTGAGGTGTTGGTCGACTATGACGTGCTCATTTTCTATTGGCTCTTGACTGATGATGTGGCATTTGACCTTTTCAAAAGGGATTGCAATAACTTTCATGGGTTTCTTGCTGGTCTGTTCCTGTTGGTCGAATGTGAGGGCACGGGTAGTTCAAATTTATGTTTTCAGGGGCGGTTGCAGTTGGAAGGGTGATGCAGAGATCTAGATAGCCGTTTCAGTGGATTTTCCTTCTAAGAGTACTAGATTTGATAGTTATGGTGACTTGAGTTGCAAGAAGGTAGTTGGATAAAGGTTTTTGTCTACCGGCAATTTTAGTACAGGGATGGGCACTCAAACAAAATATCTGATCGGCCATGATGTTGTAGAGATACATTTATGATTAGACTTGACAGAATTAGGGTTGTGATTATTATATGGAAATTTATGTAACCCTAGTTAGGTTTTTACTCCTGCCTGTGTGTAATTGAGTATGTATATAATGTTTTTACGAGCTTTTGAAGCTCAGAGTTCACATTTTGTAAAGAAGGTCTCTTTCTTAGAAGGCTATCTGTGGCATTTTTTTGCCCTCTAGTTTTTTACATTCTATAATCTCCCATTGATGATTTAGATATTGCAGAGGTATTTTGTGACAATTCTTCATGTCCCTATGCTTCTTTGCCTGAATTATCTCTTATTGAATCAAAGTATATGTATGTTTTGAGTGATATCTTAGGGTTTCTGATCCCTCTCTCTTTCTGCAATTATTGTGTGTTATTGTGGATGATTTGATGTGAATGATTTTGTGGGTATACCTCAACCCCTTAGTAATCTTGTCTCATTCCTATGCTGAGTTGCAGATGTGAATGTTTGTCCGCAGGTTGTAGATTGTGTCTAAACTTTTAGGAATACTATTGTTTGTGAAAGCTCTCTCTCTTTCCCTGAATAGTCTCTTTTCTATTGTAGACCCTTCTATGAAATATTTATGCAGGCCTATTTAGTGAGTTGTGATCTCCTAGACCTAAGTTGTTCATTATTTTCATCCTCTATACTAAGATTCAAACCCTTTATTTTCAATGTATCACCTAGTAGGATAGTTTGCTTTTAGTCATTTCCCTTTCAAGCATTCCTTCTATCCCTTTCCCTCAAAAGATTTACTTTCATGTCTAGAAGAAAATTAAGGTGATTATCTAAGAGGAACCAGCCTAGAACCTGGAGGTCTCATCTCAGTTAGCATAGGTCCCACAACTTGGAGATGATTCCCATGTTATACTAGGTTATCAAGACTACGAGAGCTTGAAACAAGGGTGCAAACTTAGTATATAACAGATACATATTCAAACTTCTCATTATATCCATCATAAAATGATTTACAATGCATTAAATTCTCCATACAATTCATTAATAAAGTCAACATAATTTACAGATCCCAAGAATTCAACTATCTTGGCTAGGAACCTCAATTCTTTCTCCAAATGTAAATTACTAACACTCGATCAATATTGTCTTCTTCTCCTCGGTCATCACTGCGTAACTCGGTCATCCCTATAAACTATCTTCCTTGGCTAACACTATATTTTCTTCATAATTTCTTATTGCTCAGCATAAACTCATGTTTTGTCAACACTAAATTTACTTGGCATATACTAGCACTCGGTCGACACTAACATCACTTGGCTTAAACTAGATTTCTCCTCTTTTTCTCGATTAAGCCTACTTCTTCAGTCTTTATTCTTACTTAGATAAATAATACATTATCTTATCAATGTGCCAACTAATCAAGTACCTAGTGAAGTATCAAATAAGTCAACCTTTCCTTAGGTTCTCTTGTTATCTCCTTGTCCTAATCCTTTTCATCAATCAATAGATATGGTTTTCTCCAAGATAGCAACTGTCCAACAATCTCCCTCTTTGGAATTGATGGAAACACCAAATGAATAACACATGATTTACCAACCAATCCAAAAAATTTGTATGTGCATGAGATTTGTGTAATATCCTTAGCTTCACTATGATTCACAACAACTTTTCCTTGCCTAACTGTTCACATAGTTACTCCCTCTGAATCTATTTAGTCAACCAACTATCACTAAATCTTAGATCATATCTCTATGTTTTCCTGTGTTTTCATCTGAATCTCTCCCTCTTTGACAATAATGCCAAAGCAGTATCTATCTCTTACATCTTCCACATGTAGATATCTTCTTGTCACTTCAGTATAGAGTATTTATCCTAGTGTGTCATGTTTCTTATGACTGATTATCAACTTTTCTGTACTCTTCACAACTCTAGGCAGCTCCTAAAGTGTGACCTTTTCTGCATCAATTTGTTAGATATTCTATGTGGCCTATTTGATGTAGTGCTCCTAGTTGACTAGGCAGCCTTAGTTAGGGGAATCACCCCTAGTTTACCTCTAAGATATTCATGAGAATCCTTAGGTAAATCTTTTGTGAATATGTCTACTAGTTTTTCCTTTTTATTCATATACTTCATTCTCACTTCTTTATCTTGTACCCGTTGTCTCAAGTAATGATACTTGATAGCAATATGTTTAGTCTTTGTGTTCATTACTGGATTCTTTGATATATTGATACCACTTGTGTTATCACAAAAAATAACAACCGGATTAGTGATTTCCTCTTTCATTCCTATCAAAAATTCACTCCAGCTGCTACATAATCAGCTTCTATTGTAGATGGGGAAATGCAGTTATGTTTCATGCTTGTCCAGGAGACTAATCTCTTTCCTAGAAAGAATGCTCCATTGGAATTGTACTTTTCCTATCATCAACATTTCCTGCCCAATCTACATCAGTGTAAACTCTCAATTAATATTTCTCATTCTTCTTTTAGTACAATCCATAATCTTTCATCCCTTTTAGATATCTCAGTATTCTTTTTACTGCCATCATATGATTTTCCTTAGGATTGGTAGAAAATTTTTCCACAATCCCAACTGCTAGGGCTATATCCGGTCTATTGTGGACAAAATCTTGTAGCTTTCCAATCATGGATCTATACAAGGTTTGATTTACTTTAGTAGTATCATCAGTTATAGATAGTTTCTATCCAGTAGCCATAAGAGTACTTACTGGTCTAGAATCCTCCATACCAAAAAAATTTAGTATCTCTTTAACATATTTAGATTGAGTAATAAAGATACCTTTCTCCATCTGATAGACTTGTAATCCAACAAAGAATTTGATCTCACCAAACATAGACATTTCAAACTCAATTTGCATCTCATTGGAAAATTTCTAACATAGGGCATCTTGTCCACCAAATATGATATCATCAACAAAAAGTTTAGCTAAAAAAATCTCTTTACCTTCTTCAGCTTTCATATAAATATTGTTGTTGTCATTTGTTCTTGAAAATCCAATCTTTATCAAATAATTGTGTAGCCTCGCATACCATGCTCTGGGGGCTTGTTTCAATCCATATAACTCCTTGTTCAATTTACAAACCATATTTTTCTTGCTAGGTCAACAAATCCTTTAGGTTGTTCAATGTATACTTCTTCTAATAATATACCATTTAGAAATGCAGATTTGACATCCATCTGATATACCTTGAAATCTTTGTATGCAACATATACTTGTAGAGTTCTCACTTCTTCTAATCTTCCTATAGGGGAAAATGTTTCCCCATAGTCTATTCTTTCTTCTTGTGCATAACCCTTGCATACCAATCTTGCCTTGTTCCTTATGACTTGTCCATGTTCATTAAGCTTGTTTTTTAATACCCATTTTATTCCAATAACATTCTTGTCTTCTGGTGTTTGTGCTAGAGTCCAAGTATCATTATTTTCTATCTGGTCTATTTCTTCATTCATAGCTTGTATCCAGTCATTGTTAGGAATAAGGTGTCTCAACCTTGGATAATTCCTATTCTTATTATTTGTTTTGTAAATGTATTTTTTGCAAATAATGTAATTAAGTGTGAGTGTACATGTCTAGTTGGCATGTTGATGTGTCACTCCACTTGATGTGTCGACATCTTGTACATATGGAGATCATGACTGAAACGGTCATGACGGATTTTTATGACGCATAAGAACTATTTAAGGAATGTGCTATGACACGTGTAAGAGCATCTTATGACTTGGGCCTATTTGGGCACCCAAGAAGAAGTGGTTGGTGTGTGTAAGAGATATGCCAAAAATAGGTTGGTATGATAGATTCTCTTACACTTCTCTTGTGACCGTTATTTTTGGTGGATTCTACGACAAGCTATCATAGTCTATTCTAGGGATGGACGCCTATTCTTGAGATTGCATGTAACAACTATGTACATGTGGCTTTGTGCATGGGTCTTGGTGGTTGTGCCTATTTTTGGGTTCAGAGGAGTCTATATATATGATGCTGCTCCTATGGGAGAGATAGAACATAAATTTAAGTCTTGTTGGCTTTGTCTCTCATTTCCTGAAAGAACTTGCATTGCAAGTGTATTGTAATCTTTGTGTTGAAGATAATACATTGTGCAGGTTTTGGAGTGCTGGGGTTTTTTACCGAAAAGTTTTCCCCAGGGTATATCATTGTGTCATTCTCTATTTTTCTGTATGTATGGTATGTGGTTGCAATATCTTTGTTAAAGTAGTTAACGAATCTGAAATTGTAAGGATTTATAAGAATTTTTACAATACTCTCCTATAGAGATTAGCGTAGGAAGTTGTTTCCGCACCTGAGTTTCCTTACAAGTGGTATCAGAGCCTGATCAACTTTTGATCCTAGTTGTTGGGTAGGGTTTTTTGAGCTGATCTCAAGTTTGAGTGGGAGTTTTTTGCAGAGCATTTTGAATCTTATTTGCAGATTGAGATGGCAAGTTCATCATATGGAAGAATGGAGGTGGAGAAATTTAATGGCACTAATTTTGAGTTGTGGAAACTCAAGATGGAAGACATGTTGGAAGATTGTGACCTATGGGAAGCAACTTCAAGTGCTACAAGACCAGCAACTATAGCTCAAGCAAATTGGGATATCAAAGACTGTAAAGCTAAGGGTCTCGTAAGACTCTGTTTAACCGATGCAGTCCTTCTGAATGTTCTAGATGAGAAAACTACAAATAGTTTGTGGGAAAGACTTGCGGCCATGTATCAGGCCAAATCTCTAGTGAACAAGTTGTTCCTAAGGAAGAAGTTGTACTCTCTACAAATGGAGGAAGGTGGATCCTTAACGGATCATTTAAATGCATTTAATCTAATGGTTGCACAATTGACATCAGCTGGTGTCAAGTTAGAGGAGGAGGATCATTGCTACACACTTTTGTGTTCTTTACCAAATTCATGGGACCATCTTGTGATGGCTCTCGGAAGAACTTTAGTCACCTTCAAAATGGATGATGTGGTGTCTTCACTGCTATCAGAGGAGATGCGGAGAAAGGCTTCCATTTCAGAAAAAGAAGCCCTTGTTGTTTGTGGGAGATCCACTAAAAGAGGGAAGAAAAATGACAATAAGGGTAGATCCAAATCCCGTGGGAAGTCAAAGACTTGCAATAAGTCCAAGGAAAAATGTTGGAACTATGATAAATCTAGGCACTTCCGTAAAGACTGCAAAGAGTCGAAAAAGAAGAAGAAAGGTTCAGATTCAACTTTAGAAAGATCTCAAGAAGATGGTGATGCATTCATCGTAGCTTTGGTAGCCCATGCATCTGATGATGTGTGGTTGGTTGACTTGGGTACATCTTTTCACATGGCCTCTCATCGAAACTAGTTCTCAAAATATGAAGAGTTCGATGGTGGAAAGGTGTACTTGGGTGATGATTCTCACCTAAAGATAGTTGGACGCGAAAGGGTCACTATCAAATTTCCTGATGGACAAGTAAAGGGAATCAACGGAGTTATGCACATTCTAGGTTTGGCATGAAACCTATTATCTATAAGTATGTTGAATGATGTAGGTGTGCAAGTTGTTTTTTTGAAAGAAGGATGCAAGATGATGAGAGGATCGATAGTGCTTGCAAGGGGTACTAGGAGAGGTACCTTATTTCAGCTAGATGCATGCATTCCTCTATGTAATAGTTCTTCATCCTCACCATCTGAACAAGTAGTGAAGAATTCTATGGCTATTGGTTCTGATGGTAGTGCAAACACTTTGGAAGCTAAGCTTCCTACAGAAAAGACAATGTTGTGGCATATGAGATTTGGACACATTGGTGAAAAGGGTTTCAGAACCCTGAAAAATAAAAATCTCATTGAGGGGTTAAATGATTGCAATCTCAAGTTTGACTTCTGTGAACACTGTGTCTATGGTAAATAAAATTGTGTTCAGTTTTACTCTAGTTCTCACAAATCTTCTGATGTTTTGGATCTTATTCATTCTGATGTATTTGGTCCTGTAAAAGTTCCTTCAATCTCCAACTCTGTATTTTTTGTATCTTTCATAGATAATTATAGTAGAAGGACGTGGATTTATTTCCTTAAAAGTAAGACACAAGTCTTTAGTCGATTCAAGGAATTTAAAGCTCTTGTAGAGAATCAGACTAGTAAGAAGATTAAGTGTGTGAGAATTAACAATGGTGGTGAGTTTTTCTTAGCAGAGTTTGAACAGTTCTGTAAAGAACAAGGTATCAAGAGGCATAAGAAAACTCCTTATACCCCATAGTAAAATTGAGTTGTAGAGAGAATAAACAGGACACTGATGGAGAAGGCTAGGAGTATGCTTAGTGGAGCTGGTTTAGAACAAAGGTTTTGGGTTGAAGCTATGGCCACTGCTTGCTATCTAGTTAACAGATCTCCTACATCAGCCCTTGTTGGTAAGACACCCATGGAGGTGTGGTCTGGTAAGAAGCCTTCAATTAGACATCTTCATGTTTTTGGTTGTGAAGCTTATGCACATGTTCCAAAGGAGAAAAGATCTAAGTTGGAAAACAAAGTTGTTAAATGTATTTTCATTGGATACAGTGCTGGTGTGAAAGGATACAAGCTTTGGGGTCTCGTGACTAGTAAGGTTTTGTATAGTAGAAATGTTATTTTTAGAGAGCTAACATCTTCTCCTATTGTGCTACAACCAGATGAAAAAGAAAAGGAAAAAGATGTTGTTCAGTTGCCTCCTACCCCTGAGAAGACTAAACAGAGAGATCATGTTGGGTCTAATGATGAGGAGAGCTCTAGCAGCTCTGATAGTTCAGAAGAAGAGGAAGAACAACCTCAACCGTAGCCCTTGAGGAGATCCACAAGAGAAAGAAAGAAACCAGAAAGATTTGGTTATTCTATGTTAGATTCTAGTTGTGTCTTTGCTTTGATTACTAACATTGATGAGCCTAGATCTGTGAAAGAGGCTTTGGGCATGGAAGATGCAAGTTCCTGGATTGAGGCTATGGATGATGAGATGGCTTCATTGGAGAAAAAAAAAACTTGGGACCTTGTACCTTTGGCTAAAGGGAGAAAATCTGTTGGCTGTAAATGGGTGCTCAAGAGGAAATTCTATGTAGATGGCAGTGTTGAAAGGTATAAAGCTAGATTGGTTGCAAAGGGTTATTCACAGGTAGAGGGAATAGATTATGGTGAAATATTCTCTCCTGTTGCAAAGTTGACATCCATTAGATTTTTGTTATCTCTTGCTGCATTATATGATTTAGAGATAGAATAGATAGATGTGAAGACAAATTTCCTTCATGGTGATTTGGAGGAAGAGATTTATATGTCACAGCCTGAGCACTACATTGTTAAAGGTAAAGAATCCTTAGTTTGTAGATTAAAGAAATCTCTATATGGTTTGAAGCAATCTCCTAGGATGTGGTACCTTAAGTTTGATGCCTTTGTGTTGTTAATTGGATTTGTAAGATCAAAATTAGATCATTGTGTTTATTTCAGAGTTGAAAATGATCGCTTTCTTATTGTTGCATTATATGTTGATGATATGTTGCTATTTGGGAAGGGTAAGGGTATGATTTTTTATTTTAAATCTCAGTTGTCAGCACAGTTTGAGATGAAAGATCTTGGGGCAGCTAGGTACATCTTGGGTATGGAAATCAGTAGAGACAGGTCTAACAAAAAACTTTGGTTGAGGAAAAGTAAGTATGTGAAGTCTGTGTTGGATAGGTTCAGCATGGCAGATTGTAGACCACTATGTGTTCCTATTTCTATGGGAACAAAGTTATCTGTAGATGATTGTCCAAAATCTCCTAGTGAGGTGGAGGACATGAGTAGAGTACCTTATGCTAGTGCAATTAGCAATCTTATGTATGCTATGGTCTGTACTAGACCAAACATTGCCCAAGCAGTGGGAGTCCTGAGTCAGTTTATGGCTAATCCTTGACAGGTACATTGGGATGCAGTTAAGTGAGTATTCAGATATTTGAGGGGTACATCATATTACTCCATATGTATCATGGAAACTCTTTTGGATCTCCACATTTAGTTTGTATTCATGGGTTTGTGGATTCAGATTGGGCAGGTGATATTGATAGCAGGAGATCCACCAATGCTTATGTGTTCACTATGTTTGGTGGTGCCATTACTTGGATGAGTAAGTGACAACCTGTGGTTGCTTTGTCCACTATAGAAGCTGAGTACATGGCTACTTCTCATGCTTGTAAAGAAGCCATTTGGCTTAGAAGATTATGTTCTGATGTTGGTGTTGATGTAGAACAAATTACTATTTGGTGTGATAGTCAGAGCGCTATTTTCCTTGCAAAGAATCCAACTTTCCATGCCAAAACGAAGCACATTGATGTGCAGTTTCACTTTGTGAGAGATATGGTGGAAGATGAAAGGTAAATTTGGAGAAGGTAGATACTGTGAAGAATGTTACAGATGCATTAACGAAACCAGTGGGCACTGAGAAGTTTAGATGGTGTTTGGAGTCTATGGGACTTTTGGCCTATGGCAGATAAAGTTCCTGTTATGTTCTTGTTGCTCTTACAAGGTGTTCGACAAGTGGGAGAATGTTAGGAATAAGGTGTCTCAACCTTGGATAATTCCTATTCTTATTATTTTTTTTGTAAATGTATTTTTTGCAAATAATGTAATTAAGTGTGAGTGTACATGTCTAGTTGGCATGTTGATGTGTCACTCCACTTGATGTGTTGGCATCTTGTGCGTAAGGAGATCATGACTGAAATGGTCATGATAGATTCCTATGATGTGTAAGAACTATTTAGGGAATGTGCTATGATAGGTGTAAGAGCATCTTATGACTTGGGCCTATTTGGGCACCCAAGAAGAAGTGGTTGGTGTGTGTAAGAGAATATGCCAAAAATAGGTTGGTATGATAGATTCTCTTACACTTCTCTTGTGACCGTTATTTTTGGCAGATTCTATGACAAGCTGTCATAGTCTATTCTAGGGATGGACACCTATTCTTGTGATTGCATGTAATAACTGTGTACATGTGGCTTTGTGCATGGGTCTTGGTGGTTGTGCCTATTTTTGGGTTCAGAGGAGTCTATATATATGATGCTGCTCCTATGGGAGAGATAGAATAGAAATTTAAGTCTTGTTGGCTTTGTCTCTCATTTCCTGAAAGAACTTGCATTGCAAGTGTATTGTAATCTTTGTGTTGAAGATAATACATTGTGTAGGTTTTGGAGTGCTGGGGTTTTTTACCGAAAGGTTTTCCCCAGGGTATATCATTGTGTCATTCTCTATTTTTCTGTATGTATGGTATGTGGTTGCAATATCTTTGTTAAAGTAGTTAATGAATCTGAAATTGTAAGGATTTATAAGAATTTGCACAATACTCTCCTATAGAGATTAGTGTAGGAAGCTGTTTCCACACCTGAGTTTCCTTACAGTCATCATTCTCTAAAGCATCTTTTACATTTTTAGGCTCAAACTCACATAGTAAACATGTAGGGTCTTTTAACTTACTTCTTGTCAAGACTCCAGATTCCTTATCGCTAATTATTTTTTCAAGCTTATGATGTCTTCTTACATATTGTGCCAATGTAGGTTCAGATTTCTTTTCTCCTTGATCTTTAGGTTCATCATGCAAATTATTAGTTTCTTCTTCTGATTGCACAACAACATCCTCCTGATGATCAGGATTGCTTACTTGTGAATCTGCATCTGGTGTAAGTGCGTCACTTGCCTCTTCTTCTTCCATGTACACAAAAGATCTATAATCTTCAAGTTCTTATTTTCCTTCCAGTTCATTTTCTTTTGCATATTAATCAACTCTAACATTTGCACTATCCACAACTTTGTTAGTGTTAGAATTCAAACACTTATAAGGTTTTCTCTTAGTGGAGGGTATGTGTAGGATCATAGTATGCCAAAAAGTGGCGATGTGAAAAATAAGTCCTGATTGATAGACTCTTTGAAAAACAACTATAACTTTCAAATAATATAACATTTTTCAAATCTGAAATATTCATTACATTGTATGCTTTACCTAATCTGATAATAATAAACAATTGTTTCAATTTTATGAAGTTTAGACTAAGTTAAGGTGTTTAGACATGAGAGTTTTTATATTCAGGAAAATTTGTAGCAAAAAAATCATAATTAATTATTTACTTAGAAAAAAATTTAAAAAATATATACATCACATCTGGACACGAGTCTACTAATTTTATCTAGAATCTTATAAAAAATATTAACATTTGATTTTGTTTAATGTGGTCAGACATACACCTACTTGTTATCTTTCTAGTCCTGATTGATAGACTTATTGAAAAATAGCTATAACTTTCAAACTGTATAACATTTTTGAAAGAAAAAACATGTGTCACATTCTATGCTTTTCCTACTACAAGAAAAATAAAATTTTTTTTTAATTTGATAAAGTTTAGATTAATTTAACATGGTTAGACACGAGTTTTTGTATTCTAGAAAAGTTGTAGAAGAAAAATCATAATTAATTATTTACTTGGAAAAAAATTATAAAAAAATGTGTCACATCTAGACATGAGTCTACTACTTATATCTAAAATATTTCTAAAAAAAATTATCATTTGATTGTGTTTAAGGTGGTCAGACATACACCTACTTCTTATTTTTTTCTTGAAATTTTTGTTCTACTACATTGAAATTTGAAATTTTCAACATATAGAATAGTTGTTTTTCAAAAAAGGCCTAGTATCTTAGAAACTAAATTCAATTTTCTACAAATTCTCTTCTTACATATTTTTGATATAATATTTATAACTTATTCAAATTTTTGTGTCAACTTGTCTAAACCTAATTTTATGAATTTTCATTGCCAATTAAGGGCCTAGTTTGGCATACCACGATCCTACACATACCCTGGAATAACCTAGGAATATGTCTTCATCACTTTTTCTATTAAATTTTACATTCCTATTATCTTTTAGTATATAGCATTTACTCCCAAAGATTCTAAAATATTTCACATTAGGTGCATAACCATGTCATAGGTCATAAGGTGAAGTATTTGTACCTTTCTTGATTTGTACTTAGTTTAAGATATAAATAGTTGTACTTACAACTTTTCTCCAGTGTTTTCATGCAACATTCTTCTCAATCATCAGTGTTCTTGCACAATCCATAATTGATTTGTTTCTTCTCTCAACTATACCATTCTTCGGAGGTATTCTTGGTGTAGACATATGTCTCTCGATTCATCTATCATTGTAGAACAGATTGAACTCATTTGATGTAAACTCTCCACCTCGGTCAGATCTTAGAGATTTTAGGCTTCTACCTATTTCTTTTTCAATTTTTTCCAACTACCACTTAAACAACTGAAATGCATTAGATTTTTCTTTCAAAAACATTACAATCATCATCCTAGTGTAATCATCAAAAAATAGAATAAAGTACTTATCACCACAATAACTTTGTACACCCATAGGTCCACAAAAGCCAGTATGAACCAATTCCAAAATATTTTCAAAAGTAAATGTCTTTCTCTTGAAAATAGACTTTCTCATTTTTCCCAACTGACACTGTTTACACATTACTTTATCAGGTTTCTTCAATCTTAGCAAACCTATAACTTTCTTCTTTTTACTAATATTTACCAGATTGTCAAAAATTACATGAAATAGCCTCTTATGCCATAACCATACATCATCAAATTGTGCAAACAAACATGTCTCTTCAGATAGGTCTAGATAGAACAAGTTACTTCTAGTATGTTCTCCACTTTCAATTAGTTCACCAGTGGCATCAAATATTTTAGCCTTTCTATGATGAAAATCCACTTGGTAACTAGTACTGTTTAGTTATGCAACACTCAAAAAAATTTAGTTAAGACCATCAACCCAATAGGCATTTTCACATGTGATCTTATCAGTCATCTTAATTGATCATTTACCTCTCACAGGACATGGTGCATCATTGCCAAACTTAACACTTCTACCTTTGTAATGATCTACAGTTTCAAATTTACTTTTATCACCAATCATGTGATGTGAGAAACCACTATCAATAATCCATTTATTACCTTTACTCACATAAGAAATAAGTGTATTTTTCACATCTTCATCAGAATCATCTTTCATAGCAACATAAACTATTTTAATATCACAATTATCAGTGTCACTATAAGTTTCCTCTTTAGCAATATAACATGATTTCTTACCCTTGTCCTTGTAGTCTATGTACCTTCTGTGATCTTTGTTATCTCTCTTATCCTTGTACTTGATTTCTCTTTCCTCATCCTTGTTAGTCTCGTTAGGACATCTTGCTACAATATGGCCAACTTTGTCACATGAAAAATAGATTATAGGAATTTTACCTTTATATTTTCATTTTCCTCTTTTTAATCTTCTAGCCATGAGTGCATCAAGATCATTTAGTTCCTCATCAGAAGTGTCACTATCATTGTCACTGTCAGTATCACTTTTCACACATTTTTCTTTTTCTCTCTTAGACTTATGCAAAACCATTTGTGACTTGAATGTAGATTCGACATTAGGAACAGGGTAGTTATCATAGTTAGCTCAAAAGTAGTAAGATTACCAACAAGACTTTCCTGAGTTAGAACATTACTAGAGTTACATCTTGATTCTTGAATTGCATAAATTCTGATAGCATAGATAGGAAGAAAAGTTCTCAATATTGTACTGATAATATTTTCATCATCAATGATTCCATTAGCTCCTCTAATAGCATTCACTATCTCCTTAATTCTACCACAGTACTGAGAAATATTTTCACCTTCTTGCATTTTCATTTCATCAAACTTACCTCTTTTTCTCTTAGTACATTTGTATCACCACCATAGATAGTTACAAGAGTATCCCACATTTGCTTTGTAGTAGTGCAGTCTTTGATATCTTCAAATTCAGGATTGCTTAAACCAGATGCAATCTCAAACATTTTTTCATTGTGTTCTTGTTTTTCTTTCATCTCCTCGGTAGTCAAAGGTGTAGTAGGTATAACATAGTCATGTTCCACATAGTATTTCACTGAATCACCAATACCAGCTAGATGCTATTTCATCAAACTCTACCATGAAGGGAAGTTCTTTTTGTTCAACTTCGATACCTCCTTTTTATATAGCTTGATCATTAGCTTCAAGTACCTTAAAAATTTTCACTATAAGCACCAACAACCTTGATAGCAATTTTTAGAATTATTTAGAATAATAGAGAGGGGGAGTAAATCAATTGTTTTCAGGTCTAGATCTACCAATTGAACTTTCTAGTACTTCAACAATCTCAGATCTAATCACCAACTCAACTCAGTTTCTAAAGTATATGTCAGAAACATATAACATGTAGTCCACTATCCAAATGTAAATAACTTGCAGAATATAGCAATCACATCAAAACATTCACACAAGTATAATACTAGAATTATAGTGGAAACCCAACTTGGGAAAAACATAAGTATAATACCAAAATTATAATACCTAAAAAATCTATAATCTTTAGGTTCTTGGTTTCCTTCTAGTTCATTTTTCTCTGCATATTCATCAACTCTAACATTTTCACTTTCCACAACTTTGTTAGTGTTAGAATTCAAACACTTATAAGCTTTTCTCTTAGTGGAATAAGCTAGGAATATGCCTTCATCACTTTTTGTATCAAATTTTCCATTTTGATTATCTTTTAGTAGATAGAATTTACTTCCAAAGATTCTAAAATATTTCACATTAGGTGCATATCCATGTCATAGCTCATAAGGTGTAGCATTTGTATCTTTCTTGATTTTTACTCAGTTTAAGGTATACATATCTATATTTACAACTTCTCTCTAGTATTTTTGTGCAACATTCTTCTCAATCATCAGTGTTCTTGCACAATCCATAACTGACCTCTTTCTTCTCTCATCTATACAATTCTATGGAGGTGTTCTTGGTGCAAACATCTGTCTCTTGATTCCTCTATCATTTTAGAAGAGATTGAACTAATTTGATATAAACTCTCCACCTCGGTCAGATCTCAGACATTTTAGGCTTCTACCTATTTCTTTTTCAACTTTTACCAAATACCACTTAAACAACTAAAATGCATCATATTTTTCTTTCAAAAACATTATAGTCATTATCCTAGTGTAATCATCAACAAACAAAATAAAGTACTTATCACCACAATAACTTTGTACACCCATAGGTCCACAAAGGTCACTATGAACCAATTCCAAAATATTTTCAGTAGTAAATACCTTTATCTTGAAACTAGAATTTGTCATTTTTCCCAACTGACACTATTTACACATCACATTATCAGGTTTCTTCAATCTCGGCAAACCTCTAACTTTCTTCTTTTTACTAATATTTACCAAATTGTCAAAATTTACATGACACAACCTCTTATGCAATAACCATACATCATTAAATTGTGGAAACAAACATGTCTCTTTAGATAGGTCTAGATAGAACAAGTTACCTCTAGTCTGTTCTCCACTTCTAATTAGTTCACTAGTGGCATCAAATATTCTAGCCTTTCTGTGATGAAAGTCCACTAGGTAACCAGTACTGTTCAACTGTGCAACACTCAACAAATTGTAGTTAAGATAAAAAAAAACCCAATAGGCATTTTCGCATGTAATATTATTAGTCAGCTTAATTGATCCTTTAATTGAACTAGGGTTTCAAATTTAATTTTATCACTAGTCATGTAATGTGAGAAACCACTATCAATAATCCATTTATCACATTTAATCACATAAGAAATAAGTGTAGTTTTCTCATCTTCATCAGAATCATCTTTCATAGCAACATAAACTACTTCAATATCATAATTATCAGTGTCAGAGTCAGTTTCCTCTTTAGAAATATAACATGATTTCGTACCTTTGTCCTTGTAGTCTCTATACCTTTGGTGATTTTTGTTATCTCTCTTATCATTGTACTTTCTTTCTCTTTCATCATCCTTGTCAGTCCTGTCAAGACATCTTGCAGCAATTTGGCTAACTTTGTTACATGAAAAACAAATTATAGGAAGTTGACCTTTATATTTTCATTTTCCTCTTTTTAATCTTCTATCCATGAGTGCCTCAAGATCATTTAGTTCCTCATCAGAAGTATCACTATTACTGTCACTGTCAGTATCACTTTTCACACATTTTTGTTTTTATCTCTTAGACTTATATAAAACCATTTGTGACTTGAATGAAAATTCAACATTAGGAACAATGTAGTTATCATTGTTAGATAGCTCAAAATTAGTAAGCTTACCAACAAGAGTTTCCATAGTTAGAACATTACCAGGGTTAAATCTTGATTCTTGAATTGTAGAAATTCTGATAGCATAGATAGGAAGAAAAGTTCTCAATTTACCAATAAAATTCTCATCATCAATGATTCCATTAACTCCTCTAATATCATTCATTATCTCTTTAATTCTAGCATAGTACTGAGCAATATTTTCACCTTCATGCATTTTCATTTCATCAAACTTACCTCTCAAAATTTCATCTTTTTCTCTCAATACATTTGTATCACCACCATAGATAGTTGGAAGAGTATCCCACATTTTCTTTGTAGTAGTGTAGTCTTTGATATCTTCAAATTTAGGATAGCTAAAGGCATATGCAATCTCCAATATTTCTTTATTGTGTTCTTATTTTTCTTTCATCTCCTTGATAGTCAAATGTACAATAGGTATAACATAGTCATGTTCCACATAATACTTTCTTGAATCACCAATACCAACTAGATACAATTTTATCAGACTCTACCATGTAGGGAAGTTCTCCTTTTTCAACTTTGGTACCTCCTTTTTATACATCTAGATCATTAGCTTCAAGTACCTTTAAAAATTTCTTTGTAAGCACCAATAGCTCTGATACCAATTGTTAGAAGTATTTAGAACAATAGAGAGGGAGTTGAATTAGTTGTTCTCAGGTCCAGATGTACCAATTGAACTTTCTAGTACTTCAACAATCTCATATCGAATCACCAACTCAACTTAGTTTCTAAAGTATATATCAGAAACATATAACATGCAGTCCACTATCCAAATGTAAATAACTTCTAGAATATGGAAATCACATCAAAACATTCACAAAAGTATAACACCAGAATTATAGTGGAAACCCAACTTGGTAAAAACTACTTTGTAACATGCTACTGATATATTCACTGTTCTAAAGTGAGCTCTGTGAAAAGCCAACCCTGTTAAAGGTTTACAAACACACTGATAGGTGTGACCCTATTAAAGGATTTAAACACTCTATCAAAAGTGACTTGGTTAAAGGATTTAAGTACATTCTATTAAAATGCCACATTGATTAAAGGATTTATACAATGACTGTTAGGTCAACCTTGATTAAAGGATTTAGACTCATACAATGATTAGAAAGTAACAGTAGTTTCTGATTTGAAAAACTTACAACTCACTTTGCAAATATAGATCCACTTCACACATATATGTTGATTTACTGACTGAGCTTCATTTTCATCTCCATCACTGATCTTCTCAAAATTCGCTTCAAGCAATCACAAATCTTCTCAACTTCTACCTTTTGCTTAGACTTATCAATCAATAACATCAACAACTCTAGCTCCTTATTGTAATCTCACAATTAGATTTTCCTTTATACCTCTTCGGTTAGGTAGATCCATCTTTTATCACTTAATCTCCTCTGTAGATCTTAGGTTTAGGTCACATTCATCAAATCCTTCCATCATTTAAGTTCTTCATCCTTCCTTCTAGATACATCTTCAAAATTCTCATTGAATCCATAATAAAACAATTTACCATGCATTAAATTCTCCATACAATTCATTATTATAGTCAACATGATTTACATATTCAAAGAATTCAACTATGTTGGCTGGGAACCTCAATTCTTTCTCTAAATGTAAATTACTGACACTCAGTCAATACCATGTTCTTCTCCTTTGTCATCACTATGTAACTCAGTCATCTCTACAAACTATCTTCCTTGGCTAACACTATCTTTTCTCAGTAGTTTCTTGTTGCTTGGCATAAACTGATGTTCAGTCAATTCTAAATTTACTCATCATATACTGGCACTCAGTTGACACTAACACCAGTCGGCTTAAACTATATTTCTTCACTTTTTCTTGGTTAACCCTTCTTCTTCAGTCTTTCTTCTTACTTAGATAAACAATACATTATCTTATCAATGTACCAACTAATCAAGTACCCATTAAAGTATCAAATAACTCAACCTTTCCTTAGGTTCTCTTGTTATCTCCTTGCTCTAATCCTTTTCATCAATCAATAGATATGGTACTCTCCTAGATAGAAACTGTCTTACTAGTTAAGGTTTGACATCAATGACAATACAAGAATGGTTTCAATTGTAGTTTCCAAGATTAAGTATAAGCATTAAAATTAACACTGTAATAGATCTAATGTCATAATTATCATCCATGAAAATAAACATAACACAATGATTTTGGTTACCCATGAACCCTTGAAAGGTAAAAATGGGGTGGGGATGACACCCACAAATCTTCACTACTATAGTATTAAAGTTTCCTTGTTAGGGCTACAAGTTTGATCATAAAATATGATCTACCATGTGAGGGGTCTTCCATGTTAAGAGCTTTGAGAATTATACAATCTACCTTGTGAAAGGATTTCAAAATTTACAAATAAGTAAGCACTTAGTTAAGAGATTTACTAAGGTTTGTCAAAACAACTATGTTAAGAGATTTACCCTGATACTCCTATTAAAATGTCTCAGTACCTGATCCTTCAGTTTGCACAGTGATGCTGATTATAGATCACCTCCATACAGTATAGATTTGATATCTTCTATCAAATATGTCTCAATTTTGTCCTTCACTGCTTTGCTCTATTCTACTTGGTCACTGAACTCTATTTCTGATTATCAAAATACTTCTCTGTTCTAAAATTATGAGATCTCCTTCATACTCTTCACTTCATGATTATTACATTTTAGGGTTCAGATCACATCTTATATAGAAAATTAACTTTCTCCAAGATTTAACATCTACGATCTAGATTGTCTCCTTTTGATGCTTAACCTTTCACTAATTTTGATTGGTTCCATGTGTTACATAGGGATTAATTATTACAATACAAGAGCATAATCACCTCCTTGATTTTCTCAACAAATAATAAATAAAATATGAATGTCAGCCAAAATAGTTTACCTAAGTGTTTGTTCCATAACAAATAGATATGTCAATTC
The DNA here is from genome assembly GCA_027943335.1 of Chamaecyparis obtusa. NCBI lineage: Eukaryota > Viridiplantae > Streptophyta > Pinopsida > Cupressales > Cupressaceae > Chamaecyparis > Chamaecyparis obtusa. The sequence goes on from BSBK01000412.1 coordinate 726,582, forward strand.
CGGCTTGCTCAGCATTTGATATCTCTAGCACTCGACATTCACTATTCTTTATACCCTGGTGCTTGGCATTATCATCTTTACATAACTCGACAAAAGCTGACTTAGCTAATACTAAAGTAATTGGTGACCACTATTTTACTCGGCAATGACTACTACTCGGTAAATGTATAATACACATGACTCAGCCTATATATGATGACTCAGTTGTAGTGATGACTGACCAACATTACCTAGAAAATGACTAAGTGTAAGACACTAATAGACAATAAAACTTTGGGAGCAACAATCTCCCCCTTTGACATTAGTGGCAAAAACACTTCACCATGACATTTTCATTACATTTATAAGAGTACTTAGTACTAAAAAAACTATTTATAGAATACTCCCCCTAAAACTTAACTCCATCTTCAAAAAGAAAATTTAGATATGTACACATAAGACTTCATTATTTGACATATACTCGAGTATATATACATTTACAAAACTAATATGTCAAAGCATTCATCTCTTCTTTCTTCATTCTAATTCTACTTTCTGATATCTCACATGCTGTTTCCCTTTGTGACTTTCCATGTCATGTCACTCCAATTTCCCCCTTGTTTTTGTCACTTGCAATTCTTGAGGTGTAAGGATCTTGAAATACTTGTCCAAAAATGGTTTGTGAAGCTGCATGACCATATGCAATGCTTTGTCCCAATCGGATGTTACAGACTTCAAAATCTTAGACTTTACTTCTAGCTTAGTAGCTAGCTCAACTAGTCTCTTGGCAATAAAAAGGTGGGTATCTTTCTGAGCTAATTCCTTTGCTGTAACTAACTCTCTTTGCATAGCCTCTAGATGAGGTGTTAACATTGAATTGAGAGTAGTCTAGCCCTTATCTTACCATCATTAGCCACCAACTCAGCTAATCTCCCTTGAGCATGTAAAAGCCTTATAAAATGCATAGAGTTGGAACTTGCATCCATGCTCAATGAATGACCTATAGACTTAATATCTAATTGTAGCTTGTCTACCAGATCCTAGTTATCCTTTGCAAATACTACTACATCAAATAATTTATTGTACAAAGAATGTGCATTTTGTACAACTTCTTCTGAGTTTGTTATTAAGGTAGAAAGTTGTACCTATTTCACTGCAATGTTTGCAAAGACCTTATTAAGTGCCTTGGTCTCAAATTTCCTTTATGACCACTGCAACAACTTTTCATTAGCCTCACTATTGTCATCAATCACTTTCTTGACAATGTGAACAAGTTGTTCCAGAATAGGGTCAGAGTCATTTACATCAGTCATATCAAAAGCATCTATGAATATACCTTTTATTTCATGAAGCACTTTCTTTTCCTGATGTTCCCTTCTCATTTCTTCCTATTTTCTCTTCTCCTTTAGTAGATCTTGCAAGATTTGCATTTGATCATAGGTCATGTTATTTGTGTCCCACTAAGGAATCACTATAACTTCCTCGAGTGTCAATTGTGGAGTAGGAGATTTATCCTTCTTTTTCTGTGACTTCTTCCTAGGTATTGTACCACTCGACATCTATATAAGAGCTTTTATTGCCTTTTTCTCCTTAAGCTCTTGAATATCCTTGGCTTTTTTTGTCCCTTTCTTTTCCTTTTCCTTTTCCTCCACATGAGGAGTTACTACAAATGATGGAGATTTTTCTTGTTTCTCTTTACTTATCTCCACGAAAGATATAGGCTTAGGTGAAATTGCTGACTTGTCCTATTCATCGGTAGTAGTACTGTGACTAGCTAGTAGATAAACTGTAACTATATGTGGGCTGGCAGTGGTAACTTTAATAGTTCATGTGTCCAAAATCCATGGATAATGTAACACTTTCAATAACACTAAATTACTGCTTGATAAAGATGTATCTTTGGCTGCCTCAGCTTGAATTTATTCCTGGGTCAATATATGAGTTTTCACTGGAGTGTCTTCAATGATATCGATAATGGTTATTTCAGATTTCTTCTCACACTCTTTATTCTTCTTGATATGCAGATGGCATTAAATTCTCCATACAATTCATTAATAAAGTCAACATGATTTAAATATCCCAAGAATTTAACTATGTCATCTGGGAACCTCAATACTAAATATTTCTATATTAGCTTAGATTCTAATGGAATATCAGTTTTCAATCTATATTTCTTGTTCTTATCCCAAGATGTGTTGGTTTACAATCACAACCATCCTATACACCTCAATTTTTTGTGTACATAAAAATGCTAGAGTACATCTCGGTAGAAAAAAATAATCATGGTCATTTAGAGCAATATTAAAAAGCATAATTTGCATATGGGGTCATCCAATATTATTTTTCAAGAACACACTCTAGAAGAGGTTGTGCTGATGAGCTTAAATTAACAGATATAATAACAAATAGTTTTATTTGTGATTAGGTGAAGGTGTTGTCATTGTTGATCTTTGTGTGCCTCTCTTCTCTCTTCTTCTCTCCTTCCTCTTTTTTTATTGTTTGCTAGCATCTTATGCTCTTTTTTCTCCCTTGCATCCTCATGATGGATTGATCATGTAGTATGATACGAAATGTTGATAAGAAAAAAAAAATATTAGTGTCTCTTTGTTAACAATACTAGCTCTTAAAATATTTATGTGGATTTTAAAAGAGAGCGGGCAAAAATATATCGATACTTATGTGGCACTTAAGCATATATTGTTGGCCTAAGAAGGCCTCCTCATCATTTCAGAAATAAGCCTGACAATAACTATCTTAAGAAAATAATGAACTAAAAACTAAGAAAATAAGTTAAGAAAAGAAAGAATGAAAGTAAGAAACTAAGTCATATTAATATTACTTATTGAACGTAGTTTATTTTCACTCAGCCACCAAAGGTATGGATTGACAATATAAAGATGGTCATGGATGAATAAGTTTATGTTTCTAGAGTTAATGTTATTCATATTTATATATAACTATAGAAATAATTATAAGATAATATCTTTTATATAATAGAAATAATAATTTTTTTATAAATTAAGAATGTTGTAATATTAATTTTGTCAAAAAAAGTTTTTATTTAGTTATAATATTACAAATGGTGATAAGTATTAAGTTTAGTATTATTTTATATTATATTTTTAAATGAATCATATAGTTATCTAACTTTAAGTCATTATTTAAATAAAATTAAATATTAATGTTAAAAAATTTATTATAAAATTAATAAATTGATAAAAAATTAAGTAATTTAAAATATAATTGTCTAATTTATTATACTTTTAATGAAATTGAAAGAAGTCATTTATTTATATTATTAAATTCTAAATAGTAAGTTTCCTAGAATATTTCATTTTTTAATTTAATAAGTTAAATATTAAAAGTAATCAATTAATGAATTTATTATTTAAGATAATAAATTGGATAATAATATGATATTATTAAAATTTATATTTATATTATTTAAATATTTTTTATGATGATGATGTTTAATTTAAATTGCAATAAATTTATTTTTAAAGTTTAACTTTAATACCTTTTGTTTAAATTTGAGTTTAAGTTTTATTTTCACAATTCATTCATATATATATATATATATATATATATATATATATATATATATATATATATATATATAAAATTAAATGTTTTGATATCTATTATATGCTCACATCTCAATCCACCACTACTGAGAAAAAATTGCCTTCACAGATTTTGGCCTCCTCCACCACCTCTTCAAAGATCTCTCAATCATTTTCTTCAAAGAAATCTAAAGAGGAAAAAGAAAAAGAACACAATCATTTGGACATGTTTTATTTTGAATTTCTTATGAAAGTGTTATTGATAACTAGATTTCATTCACATTGAATCCATCCTCTATGTTTCCTCTATAATAGGAATTGTTGAAGTTGGAAATTTTCTCTTATAATTTCATGATCAAACCAATCATGTAAGGAGTTAATATTTGTCTTGTGTATTGATTTTCACAAATGGGCTAGCTTATATAACAACAATGCTAGAACTAAAGATGTGGAGAAAATTGGCTTCTCTATACTTAGCGTAATTTAGTAAATTTAGCCTTGAATACCAACAACTTCGGAGGAGGATGCCTATTTGCAACCCTGCAAATTATACAAAGAGTCCAAAGCTTGGATTAAATTTAATGAGCATAATCACCTAAAAATGGACAAAGATAATTCAAAGCAAATTAAGTCAAATCAAAGAAAATCAAGGAAATAATTGAATCAATTGAATTACAATGCACAATTAGTTAATCAAAATGAAAATCAAGTCTTAATTCAATATCAATCAAAATTGAGAGCATTTTAATCAAGTGTAATCAAATCAAAATACAATTAATTCAATTAATTGTATAGTCTTGGATTAAATTAAATTCAACCCATTCAAGGGGTACATGGCTAAAATAAATCAATTAAATCAAGTAATAAGAATCAATTACTCTCAACAACCCAAAAGGAGAGGAAAATCAATCAACCAATGAGATTTGAGGAAATACATTCACATGGATCAAGCCAAATTGAATCTCATTCACTCAAAGTGAAAAGGAATCTTGACCATCCATCTTGTCTACTTGTCCCAAGCTTTGAGGACACAAACTTTACTTTGTCTTCAAAGGGTGGAACCAAAGACTTAACCCCAACTCAACCATGATTAAACACAACTACACCCCCTACCATTGGAAAATCTATAAAAGGAAGGCCAAAATCCTTCATTATTATCAACCACCTATCTGAAAATTGCATCAAACCTCTTGCAATTTGAGTTTAGAAAAGCATTTAAGAGCAATTTTACAATTTATCATGATAATTGTTAGCTTTAGAATCATTGTTTATCTTTATCATTCTCATTTTAGGACTATCATTAATGAGAGCTTGCTGAGAGCTCACTCATTAACATCTTAGTTAGAGAGCCATAGGATGCTTAATTAATCATTGATTTTGTTAAATAGTTGCTCAATTGTGGTTGTATTTAGTTATTATTTCACTTATTGTTGATGATTAACCCTAATTCTATGAAGGTACATTTATTTGTATACAATGAGCATATGAGCATATTTCTAATTTCTTAACGATGCGACTAATGTTTAGGAGAAACTGTAACAAATGCATGATACAATTTTGGTGTTTCCAATGCAAAAAATAAATGTGTAGTATAATAGCACACAGACATGTATATGAATAAGTTTATGTTTCTAGAGTTAATGTTATTCATCTTTATATATAACTATAGAAATAATTATATGATAATATCTTTTATATATTAGAAATAATAAAATTTATATTAATTAAGAATGTTGTAATATTAATTTTGTTAAAAAAAAGTTTTAATTTAGTTATAATATTAAAAATGGTGATAAGTATTAAGTTTAGTATTATTTTATATTATATTTTTAAATGAATCATATAGTTATTCAACTTTAAGTCATTATTTAAATCAAATTAAATATTAATTCTAAAAAAAATATTATAAAATTAATAAATTGATATAAAAAAATTAAGTAATTTAAAATATAATTTTGTAATTTATTATTCTTAATGAAATTGAATATAGTCATTTATTTATATTATTAAATTCTAAATAGTAAGTTTCCTAGAATATTTCATTTTTTAATTTAATAAATTAAATATTAAAATTAATCAATTAATGAGTTTATTATTTAAGATAATAAATTGGAATATAATATGATATTCTTAAAATTTATATTTATATTATTTAAATATTTGTTATCACTAATGATGTTTAATTTGAATTGCAATAAATTTATTTTTAAAGTATAACTTTAATACCTTTTGTTTCAATTTGAGTTTAAGTTTTATATTCAGAATTCACCTTAAATAATGAACTTTCCTAATGTGATAATGCTTGAGTTTTTATAGATGTAGATATTGATATAGATAGATAGATAGATATATCTACACACACACACACACACACACACACACATATATATATTGTAAAGGATAAAATAGTGTATGGGGTCCTAGGGCAATGGCTTACACATAAAAGAGATCCCAAAGCTAATATTTTACACTTACATAAAATTGTATTGATATAGAAAGTAAATATAGATGACTAATATTGAAATTAAGAAATAAAGGTACTTACCTCCGAAAAAGAATCGGCTGAAAACCCTATCAAACGATCTCAAAAACTATTGATTCTCGCATTCCAGAATCGAAACTGTGAGATCTACAAACCTTAAAAATATTTTTTCAAGATGAGATCAGGTCGACCTTGACCCTCATAAAAGGTCAAGGACGACCTCAGGCAAATGAAGGTCAACTTTGACTTTGTTCGTGGATCTCGGAAGTTCGGCGAAAAGGGTATCCAAATCTACTCTCAGATCTGAAGTTCCACACCTGTACCTACAAGAAAAAGAGGGTTTTTGGTTATTTGTTTGGGGGGTTTGCCTCAGTCAAACCCCAATTCAGGAATTAACATTGAAATTGAATTGAAATTGCTGGAGTAAAAAAAGTAAATGAAACAATTCACCTTGCTTGAGTTGAAACCCTTGTGGAGGATTTGAATTCTTGAATCCACAAGAATGGATGAATGTAGAATCAAATGTAGGATGTCTCAAATTAATTATCTTTAGATCTTCAACACCAATCTTCAATGGATCTTGAAATAGGAAGAGGCTTGAATGGATGGATCTTCAACAAGAGGGCTCCATAGAGCTTGAATCCTTCAATGGCTTCTAATGGATCTCCTTGATGAATTGGATGCTTGAATGCTTGAAGTCTTGATCTTCTTGCTTGCACTTGAGAGCTTGAGAGATTTCTTGGTGAGAATGAGATGTGAAAATGAGAGAGGAAGGCTCCCTTTTATAGTGATCTAGGGCACAAGAGGGGCCTCGTAGAAAACAATAATTAAGGGCCCATGGCACAAAACTCTAGAGAGGTGCACATGGAGAGGAAATTAAATTAAAATCTTGACAGAAAACTCTAGGAGGGGACCACCCTTAATATAGAAATGAAATAATTATTTAAGAGCCTTGTTACAAAATTTGAGGTAAGGCCAACCTCAAAGTTAATTTGAGTATTAGGCACAAAATTTGAGAAAGGCTAATCTCCAATAATAAATTAGGAATCCTATACAAATATCAAGAAAGGTCCACCTCAAATATTAATTTGAGAATTTGACACTTAATTGGAGAAATAGTGGCCCCGAAGAGGGAAAGTGCAAGATTTGATGAAATCCCAAAACCGGAAGCAAACCCTGAAGATCCCAGAACCTAGGGTCAAGGTTGAGCTCGAACCTGACTAGGTCAGGATCAAGGTCGATCTTGACTAGGTTAGGGTCAAGGTCAACCTTGACCCCATAAGGTTGACTTTGACCTTATGGTCAAAAACCTCAGGTTCATAGTCCAGAATGCTAGGAAAATGCTAGGAAGAAGTGGAAAATGGGGTAGAACAGGGGAAAAAGCCAAATCCAAGTCAAATATCCATTCAAGGCATTCGACATGACCCTGAACCACTTACTTGGAGGGCTAAATGCTCTTACCATGGAAGTGCTTCCATTTTAAGATGATACATTAAGCCCCCACTTTAGTAAGAGTATGGATTCGATGCAAATTCTTGGTAAAGGAGATCATAAAGAAAAAGATAATCTTATGAAAATCAAAGGGACAAAGGAATCCTCAAGCCCCCAGGGACTCAAGTCTTTGTCAACTCCAAGATTGTAATAAGAGATACATCACTAGAAAAAGATAGAAGGGGAAGAGAGGAGTGGCTATCTCACCCAATAAGATGTGTATATCTCACTGTGAACCACAAAAGGATAGGATGGTCTACCAAGCAAACACTTGATAGTCACCCCATAATGTTGTGTGCCTTCTAGCGGCTTTGTGGATGTATGTAGTGCATCTTGTGATGACTTTTATAAAGTACCCATGGATCCACCTTCTTGTATCGCCATGGAATACAAAATGTGTGTCTCCTTAGGATTTAGCAACTTATGTGCGTTACCCTAGGAAGATTTATCATATTGAAAATTTTGAAAAATGTGTGTCTCCTCAGGATTTAGCAACTTATGTGCGTTACCTTCCAAATATTTAGCATATTTGAAATTGGAAATGCATGTCCCTTCAGGATTTAGCAACTTATGTGTGTTACCTTCCGAGATTTAGCATGCTGCAAGACAAAAGGTTAGAACAACAATACATAATATAGAACGAGGAAGGCCGTATATATGCCCCCCTCCTTAAAATGGCAGAAACATACTATTTTGACATGTTAAGGAAAGGAAAGAACAAGGATAAAGCCATCTTCAACATCAAGACAATATCCTTAGACAACACCTAGTCCAAGCCAAGAAGGTCACAGCTCCTATGAGGCCATGGAAGGGACAAATGCAAAGAGATATCATGCAAGAAGTGAAAAAGTAACCCTTGTGAGGGATAGCACATTGTTTAGTTTCCAAGGTGAGAGATATATCAACCATGGAAACCCAATTTCAAATAATGAAATAGGTTGTGATCAAGGACAAAAATCCTCAATGCAAACCAAAATGTTCATGTATGATTGGATATCACATAATAGATAGATACTACTTAACCAAGGAAAGAGGTGAATCCTGGAAAGACAGAAAAGAAGGAAATGACATCCTTGCCCCCCAAGTGTAGGAACAAGGATGGAAGGAGACCTATTATATCACTCACAACACTATATAAGAAAATGAACCCCCAAGGATTAGGCTAACATTGTTTACATAATGCAGAGCTCTATAATAGGAACATAGATGTTATTTAGAGAAAATAGGATTGAAATACAACTCATTGTCACATGATATATAAATAACCTTACTATCAATGAGCTTCCTAATCTTATAATGTAAAGCTTGACATTCATTAGTAGAGTGATCATGAAATCTATGATATAAACAAAAAGGAAGAGTCTTCAAATTTGGACTACGTTTCTTTTTGCATTTAGGTCTAGTAATCATCTTAGCATGAAGGAGTTTAGGCAAAAGAACTTCTTGGTCAAATTCCTTCATAGGTTCATCATGTTTTGAAGTGTTATTTGAGATGTTGTTAATATTGATCTGTTGTTGAGGATTAAATCCCAATCCATAAGCATGCTCATGCCCCCCAGTGTGTAAGGGAATTTGAATTCCCTATTTATGCTTACCACATCCTTGAGAATTAAATCCTTGTTTAACTAGGAAGTGATAACCAGGTCCATAATGAGAAGCCATATCAAAAGAAGACAATGGAACTTCAGTAGTCACTATATCATCCTCAGTAGATTTGACAGGTTCATTGTGGGTGGAAGCAGCGGCAAAGTTATTACAAAGGGGTTTAGAAGTAAAAACTTGTTGTTCAAACTCTCTTTGTTTCTTCATAAAATCAAGATCATTAATCTTATATTCTCCAATAAAGGTAGGAGTAAAATCCAAGGTTCCCCAATCATCACCAGGGATAGCATTAGAGGAAGAAGGATTACTATTAGGAATAGGAATAGTTTGATTTTGAATATTAAGGCAAGGACTAGGTGCATCATCCACATGAAGTGTATACATCGCATTGTTATGTATAAACTTGACTTTACGATGAAGGGTGGAAGGAACGACATGCATCTCATGCAACTAAGGTCTACCCAAAAGAAGGTTATAATTGAGAGGTCCAGGCATAACATGAATAGGTGTATTCAAGATGATCGGTCCCTACTTTGATAGGTAAGGTAATGATGCCTAAAGTGTTCTTAGCAATGTTATCAAAGCCACGTATAGGAACATTGTCAGGTTGAATAGTTGAAAGATCGGCGTGAATCACTTTCAGCATGTCCATGCTACAAATATTAAGTCTAGATACTTTATCAATCAAGGTCCTACAAATGATACTTTTATTGATAGAAATAGCAACCATAAGAGCATCATATTGATTTTGAACTTCTTTAGAAGGTAAATCCTTTTGAGTAAAAACAATGTCAGGAGGACCCAGGGTAGCATGCATGCATTGTAAGAAGTTATTGATGTTCTCTTGATTAGGAGGTGGAGTAGGAAGAGTTGCTAGAGCTTTTTGCAAGGCTTCATAGTAGGTAGGTGAAGTTTGAAGAAGCTCCCATAAAGAAATCTTGGTAGGGGTATTTTGCAATTGAGTTATCAAATCATACTCCTTACTAGGAAGATGGGGTGGAGGAGGAAGAATGGGTTGAGAAGGTGGAAAAGAAGTAGAAACCACCAGATTAGGTTGAGGGTTATTCCTTGTATGATAAGTGTGAGCTATTGAATCTTGATCATTGAAAGACTCCATAGGTTTACCTTTAATAGTAATGTGAGGACAACCTTTGACAGTCAACAAGGGTTTAGGATAAACCATATTAGTTTTCTCAACACTACAAATAGATTCACAAGAAGGAAGAAAAGAGGACATCCTAGGAGGAGATGAGGTAAGATCTTGATTCTCCATAGGATCATCACTAAAAGCGAGAGCATTAAGGGAATTCATATCATTCTCCACTAATGCCTCATCACTAGAAGGAATCTCAAATGGAGGTAAAGAATCTATAATATCATCTTCTTTCGCTAAAATGTCTGCATAAGGGGAGTGTGGTTTAGAGAAAGATTCATCATCATGTATGAATAAATCACCCTCTTGTATCAAAGATTCTTCATGAGGAGGGGATAAATCAATGTCTTCATTGTAGGGTTCATTCACAATGGTTTCACGAAGAAGACAAAAATCAACATCTCCATCCAAAGGTTCAATAAAGCACTTAAACCATGCTTGAGATAACTTGTGCAACATGATAACGAATAAAGAAATACATATAAAATAGATCTATATATATCTAAATGCATTCAAATGAAATTTTTTTGTATTTTTCAAGAAATTTTACAATTTTCTTTTTGTACTTTTGAAATGTAAATGCAAGAGCATAAAATAAACCTACTTTTGTAAGCACAAAATTTAAATCTAACACCAAAAAAGAAAGAGTTGTCGTAAACAGGTTCACCAAAATGTAAAGTGAAGGTGAACACACAAGGGAATACAAAGGAAGATCTAACACAATAGAGCATCTAAATCCACAAAAGAAAGGAGGGTAAGTGTGTTGGGTTCACCAAAATGTAAAGGATAAAATAGTGTATGGGGTCCTAGGGAAATGGCTTACACATAAAAGAGACCCCAAAGTCAATATTTTACACTTACATGAAATTGTATTGATATAGAAAGTAAATATAGATGACTAATATTGAAATTAAGAAATAAAGGTACTTACCTCCGAAAAAGAATTGGCTGAAAACCCTATCAAACGATCTCAAAAACTATTGATTGCTATAATTTTAAACCGAAACTATGAGATCTACAAAACCCAGAAATATTTTTTCAAGATGAGATCAAGTCAACCTTGACCCTCATAAAAGGTCAAGGATGACCTCAGGAAAATGAAGGTCGACTTTGACTTTGTTCATGGATATCAAAAATTTGACAAAAAGGGTATCCAAATCTACTCTCAGATCTGAAGTTCTACAACTGTACCTACAAGAAAAATAGGGTTTTCAATTGTTTGTTTGGGGGATTTGACTTAGTCAAACCCCAATTTAGGAATTAACCTTGAAATTGAATTGAAATTGCTGGAGTAAACAAAGTAAATGAAACAATTCACCTTGCTTGAGTTGAAACCCTTGTGGAGGATTCGACTCCTTGAATCCACAAGAATGGATGAATGTAGAATCAAATGTAAGATGTCTCCAATTAATTATCTTTAGATTTTCAACACCAATCTTGAATGGATCTTGAAATAGGAAGAAGCTTGATTGGATGGATCTTTAACAAGAGGGCTCCATAGAGCTTGAATCCTTCAATGGCTTCTAATGGATCTCCTTGATGAATTGGATGCTTGAATGCTTGAAGGCTTGATCTTCTTGCTTGCACTTAAGAGCTTGAGAGATTGCTTGGTGAGAATGAGATGTGAAAATGAGAGAGGAAGGCTCCCTTTTATAGTGATCTAGGGCACAAGAGGGGCCTCGTAGAAAACAATAATTAAGGGCCCATGGCACAAAACTTTCGAGAGGTGCACATGGAGAGGAAATTAAATTAAAGTCTTGAAAGAAAACTCTAGGAAGGGACCACCCTTAATATAGAAATGAAATAATTATTTAAGAGCCTTGTTACAAAATTCAAGGTAAGGCCAACCCCAAAGTTAATTTGAGTATTAGGCACAAAACTTGAGAAAGGCTAATCTCCAATAATAAATTAGGAATCCTATACAAATATCAAGAAAGGTCCACCTCAAATATTAATTTGAGAATTCGACACTTAATCAGAGAAATAGTGGCCCCGAAGAGGGAAAGTGCAAGATTTGATGAAATCCTGAAACTGGAAGCAAACCTTGAAGATCCTGAAACCTAGGGTCAAGGTCAAGCTCGAACCTGACTAGGTCAGGGTCAAGGTTGACCTTGACCCCATAAGATTGACTTTGACGTTATGGTCAAAAACCTCAGGTTCATAGTCCAGAATGCTAGGAAAATGCTAGGAAGAAGTGGAAAATGGGGCAGAACAGGGAAAAAAGCCAAATCCAAGTTGAATATCAATTCAAGGCATTCGACATGACCCCAAACCACTTACTCAGAGGGCTAAATGCTCTTACCATGGAAGTGCTTCCATTTTAAGACCACACACACACACACACACACATGTATATGTATATGTATGTGTATGTGTATGTATAGATTTTGGCCTCCTCCACCACTACTGAGAAAAAACCACCTTCATAGATTTTGGCCTCCACCACTTCTTCAAAGATCTCTCAATCATTTTCTTCAAGGAAATCTAAAGAGGAAAAAGAAAAATAACACAATCATTAGGAGATGTTTTATTTCAAATTTTTTATGGAAGTGTTGTTGATAACTAGATTTCATTCACATTGAATCCATCCTCTATGTTTGCTCTACAATAGGATTTGTTGACAATTGGAAATTTTCTCTTATAATTTCACGATCAAACCAATCATGTAAGGAGTTAATATTTGTCTTGTGTATTGATTTCCACAAATGGGCTGGTGTATATAACATCAATGCTAGAACTAAAGATGTGGAGTAAATTGGCTTCTCTATACTTAGTGTAATTTAGTAAATTTAGCCTTGAATACCAACAACTTCGGAGCAGGATGCCTATTTGCAACACTACAGATTATACAAAGGTTCCAAATGTTGGATTAAATTTAATGAGCATATGAGCATATTTCTAATTTCTTAACAATATGACTAATGTTTATGGGAAACTGTAACAAATACATGTTACAATTTTGGTGTTTCCAATGAAAAAATAAATTTGTAGTAGAATAGCACATGGACATGTTTATGATTTGAAAGGTGTTAGGCCATTTTCCAGTCAATGCAAATATCCTTTGAAAGTGGCCTCCTCCCTGCAAATGTTTCATGGTTTGTTACCTGCCTTGTGTTCCTTGTGTTGTCACCAAGCTCTGGTCCAATTTGCACATGCTAAATCATAAAATCCAAAAAGTTATTTGAATTTCAAGGTCTGTAGGAAATTGTCTCAAAATCTGCCACAGTGTCGAAAACCCACAGTGTTTTCGAAAACCCTATGTGTTTTCAACCTTTTTGGCCTGCATGAAAACCCTCAATGTTTTTGGCTTCCTTGTTTACCTTTGTGTCATGTTGAAAATTCCTGTGTGTTTTCGATCTTTTGCCGATAACCCTTGTTGTTTTCGACCTTTGCCTTCCAGCTTGGTGCACTTGTCTTTTGGTGCTAAAAACTTTGTGTGTTTTCGACTTTGTCTTAACTACGCAAGTCTGACTGGATGGTGGGTCTGGGCTCTTCCTAATTGGCTGTCGCATGGCCATATGTAAGACTATTTTGACATGCGATCATGCGACCACTTGCCACCTAGCCGTGCCGGTCCCAGTTTCTGTTAAGCTACCAGGCAGTTTACTCAGTCTTAAGTGCGCAAGTGCGATCAATGGTGGGACCTAGTTTTAGGATTGGGCAGAGGGTCCTGATGTGTCAGAGCATCAATGGTTGTCATTAAAGCATGAAAGATTTTTCAAGGCTATGCGCTTTTGCAAAAACCATCCGATCCTCTGAAAGGGTAAGGCTTCTTTGGCAGTGGTCCCAGAGGTGATGATGTGGCAGCCTGTGATTGGCTGTCGCATGTTTGCATAGCCTAGTTTTTGGCTATGTGATCATGCGACCACTTGCCACATGTCCTTGGGGCCCATTGGTGGAAAGGGGTGTGGTCCCAGTAGCAAGTGGTGATGAGGCTTGTCAGGTGGGCCCGTTGGTTTTTGTTGTGGAGGTATGCATTTTGTGCAGTGGGTCCAAATGCCATGCAGTGCTGATGTGCGTGAATTTTAGTGGCTGGTGGGTGGTGATGTGGCAGTCCCATGGCCTTGTTGCATGATTGCAAGGGCCATTTCCACAGCTTACGATCATGCAACAAACCCCTTGCCGTGGCTGAGGTTGCCAAGTTGTCGCATGTTCGCATAGCCCATTTTCAGGCTATGCGATCATGCGATAGGGCGCCATGTGTGTTGGGGCCTGTTTGTGGCTGTTTGGTGGGCTCGGTGGCAGGAGGTGTCATGGCAGTTTCCAGTTGGTCCAAGCTGGCAGGATGGTGGATTTGAATACGGGCCCAGGTCAGGGTATCTTGGTGGTAACATGATGGCCGACAGGGTGCATGTTAGCGGCTTGTCGCATGTTCGCGTGAGCTAGTTTTCTGGCTTGTGAACATGCGACATGCCCTTTTGTGGCAACAGTCTAGCGTCGGCGGTTATGCAGAGGGCAAGGGGAAATGGTTGTCGCATGTTCGCATAACATGTTTCTAGGTTATGCAATCATGTGACCAAGCATAATTTGGAGCCTGTTTCCTGTGGTGGTGAGTTGTGACTGTGCAATTGCACGACTGAGGGCAAATGGTTAAAAAACACAAGCCTGCTTGATTGCATGGTGACCGTTGTAGTTTGAGTTTGAATTTCTGGTACCATTTTTGTTGACAATTGGAAATTTTCTCTTATAATTTCGCGATCAAACCAATCATGTAAGGAGTTAATATTTGTCTTGTGTATTGATTTCCACAAATGGGTTGGTGTATATAACATCAATGCTAGAACTAAAGATGTGGAGTAAATTGGCTTCTCTATACTTAGCGTAATTTAGTAAATTTAGCCTTGAATACCAACAACTTCAGAGCAGGATGCCTATTTGCAACACTACAGATTATACAAAGGTTCCAAATGTTGGATTAAATTTAATGAGCATATGAGCATATTTCTAATTTCTTAACGATATGACTAATGTTTATGGGAAAATATAACAAATACATGTTACAATTTTGGTGTTTCCAATGAAAAAATAAATGTGTAGTAGACTAGCACATGGACATGTTTATGATTTGAAAGGATGGATTTTTAAATACAAAATGGTGATTAATTTTTTGTTTATGCCAAATTGGATTTTTTTCTAGCATACAAATTCCACATCAGACATTTTAGTAACATAGCATAAAAGCTATAAAAAAAATTGTGCACTACTCAACATCATCATGTTCTTCATTGCGAGTGATGGGAGAGGAATCGAGTGGGAGAGCATGTTCAAATTTCAGGCGAAGCCATGGCGAAGTGGGTTCTATTGCTGGCTCTGGTACTGGTACTGGCATTTGTTTGGATGGGTCTTTGGATTTGGGGATGCCATCCTCGCCAGTACTGGATCTAGCACTGTCGGTGTCAGATCCTTCTTTTTTGGGTCAGGAGAATATCTCCCTGTGCAAGGGTGTCATGAAAAACCCCTTGAAGGAAGTGTTTCCCGGGGCTTTGCCTATGTGTGACGCTATGTTAGGGGAAGTTCTCTGTCCTTCTCTTGAGGTGTTGAATGATGAGGCTACTTCTTCAAAGGACCCACAAGTGGGGTCAAGCAGCAACTCCAACCCTGTTAGTGCTGAAGTCAACCTTCATATCCCAAAAAAGTGGTCAGAATTATTGGGAGCTAGAAAGGCAGAAAAGTCTCCTTCTAAAGAATTTGTTAAGGTGTGTCTTCAAGAAGGAGAAGTTTCCATTTTATGCCAGATTCCTTGGTGGATCAATCAGTTTCGGCTATGGAGTTCTCATTGGTCAGTAAGTTTCTGGGTCCTCATCCTAACATTGAGGTGGTTAGGTCTTTTGCTAAAAAAAGATGGACGTTGAAAGGCCATGTTGATATTGCTACCCTTCCAAAAGGCTTTCTCTCTTTTTATTTTTCCAATAAGGAAAATCAGGACTATGTGTTATGTGGAGGACCCTGGACGTTTGGTAGAATGGATGTGGCTTTTTGCAAATGGGTTCCTAAATGGGATTACTTTGATAACTTCTTTATGGATACCCCTGTTTGGGTTAGGTTTCTTGGGCTTCCCCTTGAGTATTGGAACGAGGGGGCTCTTAAAGGTTTAGCTTCATCTTTTGGAGATGAACTCATCTCGGTTGATCCTATGATGTCTGCTAAGTCTAGACTAGTTTTTGCCAAGATCTATGTTAATATTGGTCAGTTTGACAATCTCCCCTCAGTGATTAATATCAACTCCAAATTGGGTTTGTGGAAGCAGGAGGTGATTTTTGAATCGCTCCTATTTGCCTGCTTTGTGTGTCATAAGATGGGTCACTGGACTAAGCATTTCCCAAAGAAAACTCCTAAGGTTTCTTTTCCTATGGACCTGGATCCTAAACCTCAGAAGCCAACCAAACAGGTCAGGAAGGAAGTGAAGGCTTTGGAAGGTGATAATAGTAGTAAAAAGGAAGCTTCGGTTGAGAAAGAGGACTCAAATACTATCCTAGCATTGGAGGAAGGGGAACTAGTGGAACTTGCTTCACATGTTTTGGACTCTTTGGCTACCTCATCCATGGATTTTTCCCTAGCTGTGGGTAACCCTGTTGCTCGAGTCTCTCATATTTCAGATTCTCTTGTTAGTGCCTTCTTGGATTCGGGTGCTAGAAATCTTGGTGATGATTCTGTTCCTATGGTGGTGTCGGTCCCTATTTTGGGAAATATTACTAATGATTCTTAAAGTGGCTCTCTGAAAGATAGAGTTCTTATTGAGGAATTAAAATTAGATGAAGATGACTCTTCTTCTTCTCTTGACACCCTTTTGGGTAGTAGTGATCAAGATCTTCCTGCTAGTGAAGATCCCTCAGCAGATTGAAATAAGGAACCCTGGACTGTTCAAAAGGGGAAAAAACAAAAAAAGAAGAGAAAACTATTACACTTGGCTCCAAGGGTGTCACTACTAGAAGTAATTCAGATTGGGGAACTAAGGGTCTTAAGGTGGATGTTGGATCTCAGAAAAAAAACCCAAGGTAGATACACCAACAAAGAGATCAGAGAAAGAGAAAGTAAGAAGGATATTACGGATGGTAAGAAGCTTAATATCTAGGGAGTTTGTACTTCGGTCAAGAAATGAAGTTCATCTCATGGAACATAAGAGGGTTGAATGCCCCTCATAAGAGAGACATCCTCAAGAATCTGGTAAGAGACCATAAACCTGATATTATCTTTGTTCAAGAAATGAAGATGGGGAAAGATAAGGTGGAAAAAATTAGAATATTAAAAAGTAGTGGGGTGGTTGGCATTAGCTCTGAAGGGGCTTTGGGAGGGGTTGCTATTTTTTGGAATCAAAATCATGTTAGGGGACTGTTATTATGGAAAATCTGAACTTCTTAAGCATTAACTTTTTTCATGTCAAGTTGGATTTTGAATGGGTTGGTACTACTATTTATGCCCCCAACTCTAAAGCTGGTAGATCCCAATTCTGGAAAAGGGTTGAAAATCATAGAAATTCATTCCAAAACCTTTCCTAGTTGATTATTGGTGACTTCAATTGTCCTTTGAAAGAAAATGAGAATTTTGGTGGAGTGCATAATCAGAGCCAACTTGATGGAAGAGTGGAGCTTATGGAATTTATCAACAATCAAACTCTTTTTGATGTGGAGCTTCAGGGGGTCAATTATACCTAGTCAAATAGAAGAATTAGTCAGGACCTCATCCAAGCTAGGCTAGACCATGCACTGATTTCTAGGTGCTAGTTCAAAAGCTTCAGCAAATCCTTGTCATCCCTTTCGAAGATCGTCTCTAATCACTTCCTAGTATGTTTTAGTCCTGATCCGATTACTATTAAGGGAAACCCGCTTTTCAGATTTGAAAGATGTGGATCGATCATTTGGATCTTGAACAGAAGATTAAAGACTGGTGGACTGTCAATATTCAGGGAACTATAATGTTTAGAGTGGTTAAAAAAGTTCATAATGTTAAATAGAATGTCAATTCTTTGAGAAAAGATGCTTTTGGTGACATTTTTAAATCTAAAATTCAGCTAAAAAGGGACCTTGATATTATTTAGGATACCATTCAACATTCTAGGATGACTCAAGAGCTCAGGGATAAGGAGGAGAGTATCAATGCCAAGACTCATAATATTATCTCCAAGGAGGAAGAGTATTGGAGACAGAGATCTAGATCAATTTCGCTTAAAGAAAAGAACAATAATACTAGATTCTTTCATATGTTTGCCTCTAAACATAGAGCCTCTAACAAGATCTCCAAACTTAAAGTGGAGGCTGGGGAGGTTAGTAATGATAAGGATATATTTGAGGCTATGATTGGTTTCTTCTCCTCTCTTTTATCAAAATATTTGAATCTTCATTTGGAGAATTAGGATACTCTTCTAGATTCCATTCCTGCCATTGTTGATGAAGCCACCAACAAAGCTTTAATTGCTATCCCTTCTTTAGAAGATGACAAGTCTGTTGTCTTTTCTTTTGAAGGTGATAAATCCCCAAGTCCAGATGGGTTCCCTATGTTCTTCTTTCATAAATTCCTGGCATATTACTGGTAAGGACATTTGCAACACAGTTAAAGAATTCTTTGGAGCAAGATCTTTGTTAAAATATATTAATACTACCTTTATTGCTCTGATTCCTAAGAAGCCTAGTGCTGTTCGGTGGATTCCTTCAGACCGATTAGCCTGTGTAACTCTATGTACAAGATTTTATCTAAAGTTATAACCTCTCATTTGTTGGCTATTCTTCCTCAGATCATCTCTCCTCACCAAAGTGGATTTGTTCCTGGCAGGTAGATCCTTGATTGGATTATGAAGGTTCATGAGGTTATTCACTCCACTCAGGTTTCTCTTAACTCTGGATTTCTTTTGAAACTTGATCTTTTGAAGGCTTATGATCAGGTGGACTCAGACTTATTAATCAAGGTGTTGAGATCTTTTGGTTTTGGTGACAATTTCCTCAAACTGATTTTCCTGCTCATCAATACTTCTACTGCTACTATTATGGTTAACGAATCCCCCTCCATATTTTTCAAACCTTCCAGGGGGCTTCGATAAGGAGATCCTCTGCCTCCTATCCTATTTGCTATCATGGCTGAATGTCTAGGGCATTATCTCCAGCACTTAGTCTCCACTAGTTCTTTCAGAGGTCTCTCTCCCTCATCAGCTTCTAGACCTTATTCTCATGAACAATTTGTGGATAAAATTATCATCATGAGATTTTCTTCTATCCAGGAAGCTAGGGTTATCAAACAGGCTCTTACGAATTATTCCTTAGGCACTGGTCAAACTATCAACTAGGATAAGAGCTCCTTATTTTTTATCAATACACCTGAGGATAGGTAGTATAGAATTGCTAGAATTATTGGGTGCAGAATTGATATCTTTCCTGCTACCAATCTTGGCCTTCCTCTAGGTCTTAAAGCTCCTGATTCTTTTTGGGCCGGTATAGTGGATAGATTTAATAGAAAGCTATCTGGTTGGAAAGGTGCATTACTTAGTCAAGTAGGTAAACTTTAGCTCTTGAAGACCTCTCTGTAGAGCCTCCCCATTTATGCTCTTAGTCTGTTTAAAATTTCTGGTAAACATGTAGATATTATTGAAAAAATTTAGAGAAAATTTTTGTGGCCGGGAGTGGAAGACAAAAATAGACTGGCTCTGGTGGCATGGGACAAGGTTTGTACTCCTAAAAAGTGGGGGGCGGGGGGCTAGTTATTTTCCCTCTAAGAGTGATCAATGTGGTGCTTCTGGCCAAATAAATTTGGAGGATTTTGGGGGAAAAGAGAGAATGGAATGAAATTATCCATAAAAAGTATCTCTTTTCTTTTTCCCACATCTCTAAGTTTTGGAAAATGGATCTGAAAGTGCATGGTTCTTCCATTTGGAACTATATCTAGAATGCTAAGGAGGCAGCCTTTAAAGGGGCTAAGTGGTATCTAGGCAGTGGAAGAAGAATCATGTTCTGGGATGATTGTTGGCTCAAAGATTGTCCTCTTAGCTCCATCTCTTCCTTTCAACCTTTTATTAACTTTTGTATTCAGAGATTTGGGTCTAGGGTCAGGGACTACTAGAGGAATGGTTTGTGGATTGACCTCTCCTTGGTGGATGAAGCGCTTAAGCCTTTGATGCTGGACCTGATGATCTGGAAGGTTAAGTCATCTAGAGAAGATGAACTTTTTTGGGGTATTCTTCCTTCTGGTGTCTTCACTATGGCCTCTTGCTCTGAGCTATTATTGAAGAAGCTAGATCCTCTCCCCTTTTGGGCTTAGGTGTGGGCCAAAAGATTAATTCCTAAAATTAATTATTTTTTTTGGCTGCTTTTGCAGAATAAAATTCTTACAATAGACAACCTCCATAAACGTGGTATGATTTTGAGTAATAGATGTTTCCTTTGTAAGAAAGCCGAAGAGTCAATCTTCCATCTCACCATCGATTGTAGCTTTGCTTGGGAAGTTTGGTGTCTTTTGTTACAATGCTGGTAGATTAACTAGTTTTTTCCCAACAATATGGAGAATTTTTGTATGCAATGGAGAAAAGTGGAGGTCCCCATGGATCAGCAGTTGTGGAATCTTATTGCACCCCATGTTATATGGAGGTTATGGAGAGAACACAATGATAGAGTCTTCATGAATAATGAACTCATGCCTGTGGTGATTGTAGAAAAGATTAAGAGAAGTCTTGGGGAAAATTATAGCTCATTGACTGGTATGATGTTGGACTTCAATGCTGGTGTTTTTTAATGTTGGGCCCATAAATAAAACCTCAACTCAAGGGGAGAATGCCATCTGGCTCTCTCCCCCGCTGGGATGGATTAAAATAAACTTCGATGGTGCTGCGAAGGGCAACTCGGCCTCGACGGGTTGTGGTGGGCTCATAAGAGATGACATGGAAAATTTCCTTGCTTCTGTGGCTATGCCTATTGGGGTGAAAACCAATCATGTTGCAAAAGCCATGCCTCTTCTAAAAACCCTTAAAATTGGTAAGAAAGAGATGGCTCAGAATGTATGGATTGAAGGAGATTCTATGAATATATTAAGGAGCATCAATAAAATTATAAAACCATCATGATCCATTAAGGCGATAATTGAGGAAGCTTGGATATTTATTAAGTCTTTTAAGCAAGTCATTATTTCTCATGCTTACCGGGAAGTGAATTGTACCACTGATGAGCTGGCCAACTTTGTGGTTAAAGCTAAGGACATCGTGATCTACCACAAATGTAGCAATACCGCCATTGATATGAAAGCCAAATTGGATTTTGACAAGTCTCAAAGTAAAAGGGTGGATTGGGAGTATGTCAAGAAATTATGATGAGAAGACACATTTTAGCGAAATAGGTTAATATGATTATGAAAAGTGGTGCCTTCCCCGAGATTACTAATTGTAGACATGAGTTAATCTTTGTTTATCTCAAAGTTTCCTTTTCTTTCAACATTTGGTTTTTCTCTGCTTATGCTACTGTTATTGCTATCTCTGAGATTATGGGTGGCAGGCTAAATCGAAGGGAACCGAAGGACTATGTGAAATGGAAAAACATGTCGGAGGTCTGGGAAATTCTTAGAAAGGGAGGTCTTACTACCTATATGGAATGATTACATGGGACTAAAGATAGCGCTATGAAAATGTTTGCTGAGTCCTGGAAAGATGGGGCGGTTACTATCACTAGTCTCACTGTGAACATCATAGAGGAACTCATTGCTGAGGTGTCTGGGCTGAGCCTCAAGGGCATCAAATTTTATAGAGATAAGAAAATTTTGCAAAAGGCCATCTAGCATTTCCCCAAAAGCAAGGTTGAAGTGCAGAGCTTGGTGAAAGATTCCAGTGGTTGCTATGATGTCGCTACTTTCAAGGAAATATGGGTGATGGTTATGATGATGATAATGGAATATGTTACTCTTGATGGTAGGTATAAAGGAACCCATTCCTACCATTTTGTGTTGCTCTATCATTTCCATCACAAGATTAGGGTGCCTTTGCCTTTCTATATCCTTTAGTCCCTTCGCCTTAGTATTTCTCAGCATAGAAGGAAAGAGAAGAAACCCATCCTACATGAGGGGCTTATTCTCCTCATTGTAGAGCACATTAAGAATATTGTCATCTCTAGCCCTATCATTTCTTCACCCAAAACCTCTGACTCAGCTAAGAAACATATTAGGGAGATGGTTGTTAAAGAGGAGAATCCTTCTGGGAAATTTTTTTAAAAAGATAAGGATGTTGGTATGGATACTGACACCACTGATGATAGTGAGGATGGTTATGAGGACATGGCTATTCCGATTGAGGAGGGCAGTGATGCTTTGACTTCGGTGTCGAATACGACTTCTAGGGATTATGAGAACATGGAGGAGGAGGCTACTGGTACTATGGAGGTGGGGAATACCTCTATGATCAAGAATAACAATGATGATGACAAGAAAGAGGAGGATGTTGGTGGTCAACAGGTCCCCATCTTGGTGGAGTATGACAGTTATGAAGAACATGACGTGCCCATTTCCCCTAAGCTGGAGGTTATCATGGAGGTCTATTTGGATATGCAGAAGGATACCCCTAATGTAGAGAAGGTTTCCTCTAATGTAGAGATGGCTTCCCCTGCTGCAGAGAAAGTCAATGTCCCTGCCTATTCTCAGAACATTCCCTTTGCCAAAACTATTGATATGCAGGAACAGAATGTTCAACTTCTCAAAGAAGATATGGATGAAAAAATTGACCCTCCCTTTGGGGTTCTCCAGACTACAAAGGAAGCTTCTATGTACTCATTTCATTTGTTGAAATGGGTCTTTCAGGAAATAAAAAATTTGAATTTAAAATGTCATTCTATTTCTACTAAAGTTGATTCCCTGAAGGAAAGGTTGGAGTCTGGTTTGAATACTTTGGATGGCAACATGGACAATGAAAGGGATAAAAAGGTGCAATAAATGCAAGTTAGAATGGATACGCTGGGGAATACCATGAAGAAACATATGTAGGATAATAACATGTTCATGGGTTTTGCCATGAACTATTTTTTGACCATCAAACTGGAGCTAGATGTCAATTCACTGAGCAAGAAACCTGAGGAGGATAATGAGAATATGGGAGAGGAGGGCCCCGGTAAACATACCCATTTTGCTAAAAGGAGGAAGATCCAAGATAGAATCTAGGAGCTTTCTGACTTCAATGCTACTATAAAAAAGATCTATGAGGCGAAGAAGGAAGTAGATGAAACTCATAAAGAGTTTGCTTAGTGTTCTTGGCTCCTGGTGCTGTCCTTTTTTGGTTCTCCCTCGTTGTCATTCTTTTGTTGGTGTTTGGTTTTGAGGTTTTTTCTATTGGTTTTGGTTCTGGTGGACTGGGTCCTAGTCCTATTTATCTTTAGTATGCTTAATGTTAAATCTTTTATTCTCTACTTGTACGGGGTTTCGGGTCCCCTTTAAAACCTATTTTATCCTACAATCAAAAACATAGCAGAAAAGATGCACACTCCTTGGCATGCTAATCATTTCTTTGGGAACATGAAATCAAATCAATTTATATGTCATTTGTGGAATTCTTATTATATAATTATGTTTTAATAGTAATCAATAAATTGAATAGGTTTTTTGTGAGACGGGAACCACCAAGAGATTAAAAAAATGGATAAATTGGAAGGCTAATCTATGTCAAGTTATTTTCCTCTTATGACTATGGTAGTCTCCCATCAACTTGTTTTTTAAAAAAATCCACCCAAAAAAACATTAGGAATATATATTGAGTAGCCAATGACAAGTGACAAAATAATGAATTTTTAAACTCTAAATTTTTTTGAAAAGAATTCACATTTTTACACTCCCTTCCACATATCTTTGGCATACCCATTACATACCAAGATACAATTCCTAGTTAATTACATCTAATAGTCATTAGATTCATTATGATAAAACTCAGGCGAAGACATTCATGTCCTATGCAACTTATTTTATTGTGAGAAGGTGTCAATGCATGAGCTTCCTTTCATAGAGTTCTAGAATTTGACATAGATTGAGAAATGTGCAGCTATCTCTGGCTTCTACCCCATATGGATATCCATATGCTCTTACACAGAGAAGATAGGATCCCATTGGATGGCAATTAGTTGACCCAACATTATTAGCTTGGGATAAATGTTATCTATGTTAAAACAAGGCTAATGTTACCGAACTAACTAATTGGATTTGTACCTTAGCACCCTTAAAAATTAAAATGAAAATGACACGGTGAATAAATAGCTAAGAAATTTGTCTACGTAGCTAACCCTATGCATAACATGCCTCTTTGTTATGTAAATTCTTTGTCTCTTCTCTAAAAAATGTATATTATAATAAATTAAATTTTATTGAAGTTATAAAACTCACACTAGAGTTTCCTCATGTAATATTAAAAAATTTCATTGTAATTAAGCGGGGATCATAAAAATTCATGCATTGGGTATCCTAGTAGTTCTTTTTTATTCTCTCTTGTTGGAACCAATGAGTTGAAAATATTTTGCAACTTGTATGCATAGGTGCATTAGTTTTCAAGTTTATATATAAGAAACATAAAACAATTTTCATATTTTTTCATTAACCTCATAATAAGATATTTGTATTGCATGTGGTGGAAACCGAGCAAGAACTTCCTATGGTAGGCCCATGAGGTCACAAGGTCCAATCTCCCCCTAGCCCATGGGGTACCAAATGGTGCATCATGCCAACACCATTGGTCATGTTAAAGAAATGTTCTAACACACTTCGATTTATAGCATGGCTACTCAATTCTTGTAGTCCAAGAAAAATATTTTTTTGTTGCATAGTATGAGCGAGAATTTTCTCTATAATTCACCTATGAGAACTTCATCTCTTAGTAACATAATCTAAAAGGGATATAAAATATTCATTGAATTTGTAAGATCTTGGATTTGCGCCTTAATTGCATTTAGAATGTTTAAGTTTTCTATTAATGTTTGAAGCTTGGTATTATTATTTTTAATTTATACTAAAAAATTATGTTGGATTTGATTAGAAATTGAAAGAAGAGTTTGAGGAGGGCTATCTTCCTCATATTTTTTACATTTTTTATCATGTGATTAATTAGGCAAAAGAAGTTTTGCATTGACTAAAAATATAAATTCAATAAATCAATAGTAATACAAATAAAAATATCAACTAAAATCACTAAAAATTGTTTGAAAATATATTTTCCACAACATGAATATTGTTCATCCAAAATAAACTTCAAATATATTACAAATGCATTTGCAAAATTGTTCATTTTGTTCTCCAAAATAAGAATAAAAGATGATTATCATGGCTAACCTTTTTACTTTTATGAAATTCAAAATATGTTTATGTTATAACACAAATATATTTTGGCCTTGATATTAATTAGATCCAAATTTAGCATTCGTAGACTAAAATTACACCCCAGTTATAATGCAAGTCTATTGTAGTTTTTATAATATGGGAATATTATTGATTATTTTGACTTCTGAATATTTTTTTTCACATTTTGACTCTCATTTTTCTATAGGTATCTTTCTTTTTGGAAACCCTCTAGCAAACCTTTTGATTTGGTCTCTTGATCCAAGTGGCTTATAGTTCAATACATGTTTTCTTTTAGCCTTTTTTATTAAGTAGACTATTTTTCTCTTGGCATACAATTATTTTAAGACTAATAACTTAAGATACCTACAATGTTTTCTCAAATATTGCATTATTTCAAAATGAGAATTTTATTCAACATATGAAGTGATAGAAAACAGGTACTTTATTTACAAATTCTATTGAATGTTACAATATTATTTTGTATAATGTTATGGTATAAATCTTGGTAGCGACTAGTGAAATCATTCTAGAATTTTTCCCTTTGCAAACAATTATTTAGCTTTGCATCAATGTGCCTTGTATAATTAATTGGGTTGCCTTTTCATACTATTAGAGTTTCTTTTCCACATGGTTGTGACCTTCTTGGTTAACATAATAGTGGGATGTGCTCTTGGTTGAACCTTGTTATTTCACTTGTTCATAGCATTACTTTAATGACTAAAAGAAGAAAAAGGAAATGAGAATATCATTATAGCCTTGGAGCCTATTATTAATGTCCATTATCCTTTAGATGGCTAGAACAAACTACTTGATAATGACCCTCTCCTCCTACTAACTATTTTCTTAAATAGTATTTGAACAATCAATTTTGTTTCACCTCTATTTCATTATCTTAGATGCTAACATGTCTACAAGACTCTCCAATTGATAAAAAAATATTTATGAATCAACATTGCACTTAATGAACATTAATCATTTTCAAATTTGAAAGCAATAAATCTGAATACTTCTAGTATTAAATTTTTAAACTAATCTTAATCATCACACTATTAAAAAACTTACACAATACATCTATTGTAATATGTCAACTTGATATCCATTTGTATAATTAATATCTTTGTTTTAGTATATAAAGACATTCAAAATGAAATTTAAAAAAATCATAAAATCAAACTTCACTCAACTTAAACATTAAAGCAAACTCTCAATCTAGATCATCATTTAAAAACAAAAGAATAATCTAAATAACAATTAACATATAATTAAGGTTACACACAATTGAATCTAAAAATAAAATTAAATAATTAATATATATAACTTTTACTGTTATTGACAATTTCAAATCTCATGTGTCTCTAATCCCCCGTCCCCCCCACCTGATTGGTGTATATTGATTGGAAACAGCCTGGCAAGACCTTTCGCCTTCCAGTCAATAAAATATTTTAATCATTAATTAAACTCGAAGCCCAATTGGATGAATCAATAAAATATTTTAATCATTAATACCTACTTATTGACAAAATTATTAAATACAAATGGCACGTCCAGGATAAACTCAAATCTCTAGGGCGAAAAGGTCGAGAAATGCTTTTTCCCATTTCTTATTCTTACATCATTCATGACGTGCCTTACTTAATTTGTGTGCCCTATTTTACACGTATCTCTTTAACAAGTCAACTATCACCATTAGTCATAAAACCATACATCTATTTAAACATAGATTAAGCCCAATTAGATATTCATACTCAAAATCCAGGTAAACACGAAAAAAAAAATTCAATCCAGATGAACAGCATCAAGGAATTTCAATACAGAGGTCACAAAATGAGTACAACAGATGTGGAGCTTCAAGAAATAAGAGGATTCATCCAATTGGGCTTCCAGTTTAACAAGGATCAGCTGAGCCCAAGATTAGTAAATGTTGTCCCTGGATTGAAGCATTTAATTATTACTACCCATGAAAGATTACCTTCCCCAAATGGGGAGAAAGGAGAAGATATGAAAGAGCGCCTCAAACTGTGGGCTCGATCTGTGGCAGCTTCTACTGTCAATAGATTTTGATAGACAATATATACCCAATTTTGAAAGGTGTGATAGGGAGATTTTGCGCCTTTGCCTTCTCATATGGGTTTCTTGGATGAATGATCAACTCTGAGAGTTGTTGTATAATTTTCTAGAGAAATAGTTTTTGCAGTACTTATGATAACTTCATCAAGCACTTTTTATGAAGAATTATCGGCACAATATAGCATCTAAGGCGTTATTGTTTTGCATTACATTGGACTTAGAAATGAATTCTCTAATTGTTTTCTTTTGCTACAGTGAACATTTCAGATCTTAGGTATTATTTCATTATGCTTGTCAAGTTTTTATTACTTCAAAATCTTGTAGTTGATAAGCAGAACAGTTTTATAGTTGGTAAGCACAGTGATAAGCTTTTAGATTGGCATTGGTAAGAAGAACAATCACCTTCTTCAAGATGATGCCCATTAAAAATAAATGAATGATAATCACAAGAAAAAAATCAGAACGGTGAATATATCTTTATGGGTTACATGGATCACTATTTACCTTCTTCAAGATGATGCCCATTCAAAGTAAATGAATGATAATCACAAGAAATAAATCAGAACGGTGAATATATCTTTAATTCTTTGATTTAATCATTGTTCATCTTAACGAACAGCAAACAAGCAAACATGTGATCAGTCTGAAGCTTCAGAGGATCCTTCTAAATCCAATCGAAGGTTTGATTTTTACGATCAACAGTTGAGAGCCAGGGAGAGGGCATGAACAACCATTGGAAAAATCAGGACTGTTCGTTGTTTGTAAAAATTAAAACTTTTTCAGTCGTTGATATTTTTATCGGTAGCTGTTTGTCATTTTCTACATGTCATCGTTTATAGGGATTCGCATTTTTTCATAGTTCTTTAAGGGCAACGTTTGGTTCTTCGTTATTGGTATTAATTTGGAATAGTCATTATTTAATGTGAGAATTAAGTAATTAATTCTTATTGTTGGACCTGAAGTAATTAATCCTTTTTTTATAATTTTTATTTTATAATTTTTTTTATAATCTTATTTTTTAAAGTTAATAATACATATTTTAATTTAAAAATATATAAGTTAAAAATACGTATATATTTTAATTAAAAAATCAGCAACAAAAATGATAAGCTCAAAAATTAAAATTTTTAAGAAAATGTTTGTTTTTATAATTATAATTTTTTAATAAGTTAAAAATACATATTGTTCAAATTAATTAAAAAAATGAAAAATAATCCTTATTCCAATTTCACATTATGGGATCCAAACGCAAAATAGATTATTTTAGCTTTCATTTTACAGAATTAAAAATCTACTGTACTAAATATATGAAAGCATGTTATCAACATCCATGCAAACTTATAACTTCCATCTTGATGCAAGTTAACATATAATATTTTAGCATTTAAGTTATATTAATCCATTTTAGTTAAAAAATATTTAGTCAAACTTAAGCTTAGAATGCACTATAGAGTATTTTTTCATAAACTTTTCCAAAATATCCAGCAAAGAAAAAATGAAAAATGAAAAATTCAAACTAGATAATATTGTTTGATTTGTTTGGTTTGACACTTATATAATATACATGTACTAGTATAATTATTACATGACATATTATGTCTAAAAGGTCACCAATGACAAAAATAGAGCAAAAAATCATTAGTCTCAAGAATAATTGTTTTTCTATCAATCAAATTATGAAATTAATAAATAAAAATGTTGTTATTAATTTATCCATAAAATATGATGTATTAGAATATAATTTGATGTATACTATATACAATATTATTTATTAAGTATTTATTATATTAAGAATATAATTTATTTTAAATAAAATATTATATAAAATAGTAAATATAGTTGTATTGCAACTAATTATTAAATTTTTATTTAATTTAAATTATAAGTAATTTAATCAATGTATCAAAAAATTTATAAAATTAATCTTATTTAATAATTTTTAAAATATATTTAATATTTAGAAAATAAACAAAGACCTAATTAAAGAAAAAAATTATTTACTATTACTATATTTGTTTTTTTAATGAGAGCGGACTAAAATAAATTCATACGTACATATCTAAATAGGGAATGCTTACATATCTACTTGGATAGGTTACTACATTTAGGACTAATTTTTTTGTGTCCAACTGTACCAACCCTTATGGGCAACATTGAATCAACAAAGCATTTTAAGAGTTTTAAGATAAAAGAGAAGTGTCAAATTATTAGCATGATTGTTGTCTCCATCTATGCCATGTATGAATGTCCCACCTTGTGATGTCCTGTTCTTGAAATAAAATTTAATAATAAATAATATTAAAATATAAAGAACTAAACAAATAAATTATAATAAATAAATAATTACAAGATAATTAAATAATGTATGAGGGAGAACAAAATATAAGGTAAAATCATTTTTAAGTATGTATAAAAATTTCAACTAGCTAATTAATGAGTTCAAATATTAATAGTGAAATCACATTATTTATTTTAATATAATTATTATTTATTGTACTACAATTTTTGCATTCACTTAATAATAATTATAAAGCTTCCTATTATTTATAATATTTTTCTCCTAAACAATCCTTTAAAATAATTAAAAATATAAATAATTAAATAATCTAGCACACCTATATTTTGAAAATTTATGTAAAAGATGACAAATTTATTATTATGAAGATGATTAGTTTATTTGACACTCGTTCCATTTAAAA
The DNA here is from genome assembly GCA_027943335.1 of Chamaecyparis obtusa. Classification (NCBI taxonomy): domain Eukaryota; kingdom Viridiplantae; phylum Streptophyta; class Pinopsida; order Cupressales; family Cupressaceae; genus Chamaecyparis; species Chamaecyparis obtusa. Next base: position 756,888 of record BSBK01000412.1, read on the forward strand.
AATTATCATATCATGTATTGTAATAAAAATACAATATTTTTCAAGCCTTTACAAATAAATTTAATTTAGATAGAAAATTTGAAATAGTAAATTTCTTTTGTGTAAATTATATTTTGTTTGAAAGAACCTGAGAGTAAAGGAAATGATATATTTTTGACAAATTTATTTATTATTTCTATCATCTATTGATTTTATTAAAAAAAAATAAAGAAAAGTAAAAAAAATTAAATTTAGAGCTCTTCATTTTACAGAACTCATGAGTTGATATCTACCTAATGATCTTATATATATTTAGAAATATTCAAGTATTCAATTTCATCTTTTTATGAAGTCAAAGTTATAAAAAGTAGTTACAAAATACACAAGTAAAATGTGATAGTGAAAGGAGCCAATTTTTTATTACTAATATATGCACTTATAGAGTTTTCTTGCTTTTGAAAATTACAAAAAATCTTTCCATATAAATTTTTTATTTTTAAATTTATAACTAAAACAATATGAACTTCATCTCATCCTAATTCTTTATTTATTTTTCTTAATTATTAAAAATTCAAATTTTCAAATATAATAACATTTTTTTATTACTATCTTTATCTAAATTACACTTTTAATACACTCTTGATTGATTATGTAAGTCTTCTCAATTGAAAAAGCTATGTAATCTTAACATTGTGTTAAATTCGCAAGTAAATTATCTACTATGCACCTTTTCCCACCTACAAGGTTTTTTGAATTTTGTAATGGCGGTCCTCGATGGGGGGGCCTTTCACCTTCCTCTCCCTCCTGGAGATCCTCTGTTGGTCTCTATTGATAGTCTGCTATCGGTCAGAAATCCTGCAATAGTTGTTTCAGATTCCCTGTCTTTGTCCCCGCCCAAGACTGACTGGAAAGGTGCACTTGTGGGGGCCCTGGTGTGCAACTTGGAGCCTTTTCTAGATGCTATATACCTCACCTAGGAACAAACTCAGATCTCCCTCCCTGACTTCATTGTTGATAGAACTATGGCTGGTCTCAACATGGCTATTGTGGGAAAATTTTCCAATTTTTGGCCCTCTATTGACATGGTCTGAAAGTGGGTAGGGATGTAGTGGAAGATCAAAGGCAGCATTGGAGTCTCAACCATGCCTGGGGGACTGTTATTCTTCAAATTTATGGCTATGGAGGACCTCAACTTTGTTCTCTATGGCTCATCGCTATATGGGATGCACTACCTAGCTCTTGCCAAATGGAAACCAGGTTTTGACCCTTCTGCTAGGCTATCTAGAATGGCTCTGATTTGGGTTCATCTACCTAGCTTACCCCTAGAAATTTGGGATGAACAGGTTTTTAAATGGATTGGGAGTTCCTTTGGTCACTACATCACTGTGGATTTGGTAACACTATCCAAATCTCACCTGGTCTTTGCCCAATTTTGTGTTAATGTTTCTATCAATAAAACTCTTCCCAACTTTTCCATCCTTAACTCTAAGCTTGGGTGATGGACTCAAGCCATTGTGTATGGAAATGCCACTTTGTTTTTCCAATTCTACAATTCTAAGGGACATACTAAGGCATATTGTTAGGCTCCTCACCAGAAGGATGCCAAATTGAAGTAAGTGGTTTCAGGTGTTTCAACTACCCCAAAGGAAAATAGTCCCACCCCCCGGTGGTTGGCACTTCAACTGCTAAGGTGGATGGTGTCGATGTGGATATAGATCTTCCTGGCCCCCCCCACAACTCTAGTGGTGGATTGCCCGGCTCCTGGACTAGAAGAAGGAGAAATCCTTTCAGGACTTGTGGTCTCGGTGACGAGTTTGATGCTTGTGTTGCTAGAGGTTGACCTCCACCACTCACCTCCTTCATCCACACCCCTAGTGGTGGATATTCTCATTAAACCCACTATGGGGTTATCTACAGGTACTGTTACCCCTACTTCTAGCATTTCCCCCCCTTTGGATATGTTGGTTGTCATGGAGGAAGAATGGAAAACTTAGCATAGAAAAACTAGGAACAAGAAGATTGATGTCAGACATGAGACCTAGCCAGGAAGGCCATCTGATAGGGTCAGAAGATAGAAGAGCATTTCTAAGGAGATATTTGTAGGAAGACAACTCATCCTAGACCTCAACCAAAAAGGTAAGAAATGATTGTCCTTTCTTGGAATATTATGGGACTCAATAACCCCCACAAGTAGTTTGTTGTTAAGTAGTACACTCAAGAATTTAGAGTGGATATTTTGTTACTTCAAGAGGTTAAGACTTGATAATTTTCAAATATTGGTTGGGAAATTATGGCTACAAGCTCTTTTTTCTATTTTGAGGCTGATGGGCCCTCAGGTGGTAATTGCCACCTTGTGGAACCTTCTCAAGTTGTGGGGAATGCTCTAAGTTTTTCTCAGATCTTCCTGGTTGTTTATTTCACTTCCCCTTTGACTCATTGGCACTATCACAATTTTTATGCATCCAACACCCACCCCGACATACATGCAGTGTGGGATGAGCTCTCTGCTTCCTTCCTATCCTTTCTGGACCCTAAGTTTCTCATGGCTGGTGACTTTTAACACCCCACTTTTTCCTTAAGAAAAATTGGGAGGCACGATGGACTACACATATAGTATGGGAGACTTATCTAGTTTGGTCAGCCTAAATGGTCTTTTTGATATGGAGATGTCGGGGGATCCCTTCACCTGGACTAGTAATAGGAAAGGCACTCACCTTATTCAGGTCCACCTTGACTGTGTTTTCGTATCCTCCTCTTGGATTTGGGTTATGATGCTTCGTTGGTTTCTCTTCCTAGAACTACCTCTGAAAACAACCCCCTCTGGCTCAAATGCGAGGATACTCATCGACCTTTACATGCCCCTTCAGATATAAGATCATGTGGGCCTCTCATCCCAATTTTTTCTCTAAAGTTCTGCACTAGTGGTCAACCCTGGTCAACGGATCAATGATTTTCTATGTTGCCAAGAAACTTGAGAATGGAAAACTTAGCATAGAAAAACTAGGAACAAGAAGATTGATGTTGGACATGAGACTTAGCCAGGAAGGCCATCTAATAGGTTCAAAAGATAAAAGAGCATTTCTAAGGAGATAGTTGTAGGAAGGCAACTCATCCTATACCTCAACCAAAAAGGTAAGAAATGATTGTCCTTTCTTGGAATATTAGGGGACTTAATAACCCCCACAAGTAGTTTGTTGTTAAGTAGTACATTCAAGACTTTAGAGTGGATATTGTGTTACTTCAAGAGGTTAAGACTTGCTAATTTTCAAATTCTAGTTGGGAAATTATGGCCACAAGCTCTTTTTTCTATTTTGAGGCTTATGGGCCCTTAGGTGGTATTGCCACCTTGTGGAACCCTTCTTGGGTTGTGGGGAATGCTCTAAGTTTTTCTTAGATCTTCCTGGTTGTTTCTTTCATTTCCCGTTTGACTCATTGGCATTATTACAATGTTTATGCACCCAACACCTGCCCCAGTATACATGCGGTGTGGGATGATCTCTCTACTTGCTTCCTATCCTTTTCAGACCCTAAGTTTCTCATGGCTGGTGACTTTAACACCCCACTTTTTCCTTTAGAAAAACTTGGAGGCACGATGGACTACACAGATAGTATGGGAGACTTATCTAGTTTTGTCAACCTAAATGGTCTTTTTGATATGGAGATGTCAGAGAATCCCTTCACTTGGACTAGTAATAGGAAAGGCTCTCACCTTATTTAGGTCCACTTTAACTGTGTTTTTGTATCCTCCTCTTGGATTTGGGTTATGATGCTTCCTTGGTTGCTCTTCCTAGAACTACCTCTGACCACAACCCCCTCTTTCTCAAATGGGAGGATACTCAATGACCTTTACATGCCCCTTCAGATATAAGATCATGTGGGCTTCTCATCCCAATTTCCTCTCTAAAGTTCTGCATTGGTGGTCAACCCTAGTCAGGGGATCAACGATTCTCTGTGTTGCCAAGAAACTTGAGATCATAAGGATGGTTGTCAAAGGGTTGAGTAAGACCAACTTTGGGGATATTGTAAAACTAAGAAGGAGCTCTTTGGAAATCTTGAAGGCCTTCAACATGTTGGCTCTTTTCCTTGCAGGACCAAGCTTGAATCAAATAGTTGGGCTTAAAACACTGGTTAGGCACTCAAGCTTGATAAGAAAAACAAACCAATTGATGAGGATAAAGAGAAATCCTCCTTCTTCTTTGAGCTCCACATTCACTCAGGTGGGTATTACCTTATCTGCACATTCAAGACACCTCGTGACAAACCAAAGGCCTACAGATAGATTAATATGGAATAGCAATCAATCTCCTATAGGTATCCTGTACCCTAGTGATAGAAAATCTCATGCAATAGCCCTACTTGCATGGAATGAGATTGAAAGCCAGAAACCTATCCTAACAACATGAAAGGGAAAGGGTGGAACTGAAAGGAAATGATTTTAAATAGATTTGAAGGGACCCCTGAGATACCCTAAGTCCCTGATAGACCAGTGCCTTATCCAATGGGCCACAGAGTCAAATACCTTACTGCAAGAGATAGTTATGAAACAAGAACACAATATGCTCAATGTGTTGATGCCTGACATTAATCACACACCATGACCAAACCTCAACTTAGTACCCACCTGTGAATTCAAATATGTTATTATCCATCAAAGGACTTTGACCCCCCCTTAGAAGAGACCTATGAACAGATAATACATTGACTAGCATCCACTGGAAGACAAGCATGAAATATCCTTGACACCTTAGCTCATACATACATGAACACTAACTCTAAACTAGTTATCTCTGTGAAGACAACTCCACTTGCAAACACTTAGGCAATGCAAATAGAAAAATCAAACACCCTTGATGTATGATTAATGGAATCAAATTCAAATGGAGATAGCTCAGTAACAGTAACAATATATTCACTTCTCATACATAAGACAAATCTGTTACAACATGCACTGTATTCTCTGAACCAGCAAGAGAAAGAAAAACACCCTATATGTAGAGAGAAGGAGAAAATCTATAGGAAAAAGACCCTTCACATGGAACCAATTCTCCTTAAAAATTTGCAGAAGAAGGAACTCTTACAAAATTGAACAACCTGTAATTTATACCACTAGCTGCCTTGGAATTCTCAGAGAGAATGCAACAAGCTACGGATAGCTAGGGTCAGGGTTTCAACTACTCAACCCAGCAAAAATTACATCAAAACTTAATGCAGGGGCAAGAAACCAAGCAATCTAGAGAGAGAAAATCTCCAACAGATCAGCAATTATGAAAATCTACGAGCAAAGATAGAGCACTAGGAATTTGCTATTAAAATCAGTCTAATCAGCCACCTACAAACAGCTTCTTGAGCTCAAAAATAAACTCCACCAGGTACAAAAGTCATCATGCAATCAACCACAGAGCCCCTAGACCACACTAGAATGGAAGAGAAGTTCAATTTCACCAACTTTGGCCCCCTTTATCATCAATTTTAGTCCGTACTAGTCGCTGGAAATGTCTCTGAGTTTCAAATTCAAACTCCAATGGCTACCTCTTGGCGCCAGTAGCACATCGGTGGTCCTGATTTGATTGGAGATCGGCAATAATTCTTGACCGTTAGATCTCTCATTTTCCCTGGCTTCAGATCCTCTAACTCATCAAGCACCACAGGTTAACCCTCAGTGAACTGGCAACAAGGCAAAAACCTAGTCGCTAGATGAAATACTTAACTCCAGTTGAACTTTGCGAGCACATGACTACACATGTTAAAATAGCCCACTAAATCATCTGGCAAACTGGCGACAAAGGAATTTATCAGCACCGCCAAACCTTATTCACTCCACCAAACCATAGACCCCACCATTAACACCCTAACCGTGATGCATTACGCCACCTATCACACCTCCACAGACTTGGGCCCATGATACACCACATGTCACATCTCCATTCGCAGCAACCGCCGAGTCACACCTACCATAGGACCCTCCTGCAAACCCTTGGCCACCTCGGTCCACCGGCAACCAACCAGAACCCAACATGTCACCATTTCCCACCGGGCCCCAAGGACATGTGGCAAGCGGTCGCATGATCGCATAGCCAAAAATTGGGCTATGCGACCATGCAACAGCCAATCACAAGCTACCACATAACTACCGCTAGGACCATGAAACTACAAACACCAACTGTGAAGAGCTGGGACCCATGTGGACAGATGGCAAGTGGTCACATGATCGCATGTCAGAAAAGTCTGACATGCGGCCATGCGGCAGCCAATAAGAACATGCCATCTATCCCCCCTCTGACACCGGGCACACCCCTAAGCACATCCATGTCGACCAATAAGAAACCTCCACCTGCGCAGACATGTCACACCGGGACCACACCCTTTTCTGCCAACGGGCCTCAAGGACACGTGGAAAGCAGTCACATGATCGCATAGCCAAAAACTAGGCTATGCGATCATGCGACAGCCAAACACAGGCTGCCACATGTCTGCCTTTGGGACCACACCAAAGAAGCCTCACCCTTTCAGAGGATCGGACGGTTGTCACAAAAGTGCATAGCCTTGAAAAATCCTTCACACTTTAACGACAACTGTTCATGCTTCAACACGTCAGGACCCTCTACCCAATCTGGAAACCAAGTCCCACCTTTGATCGCACTTGCGCACTTAAGATTGAGTAGACCGCCAGGAAACTGAACAATGCAAAGAGATGGGACCACGCAGATAGGTGGTAGGCGGTCGCATGATTGTATGTTAGAAAATTCTGACATGCGGCCATGCGACAGCCAATCAGGAAGAACCTTTGAAGGCCTGGGCCCACCTGTCATCGCGCTTGTGCACTGAAGGAAAGCCGGCAGACAGGGAACTGGGAGGTCGAAAACACACAAAGTTTTCACAACAGCAAAGGATCGAAAACACACAAGGTTTTTGACATTGACACAAAGGTAAACAAGGATGCAAAAACATCGAGGACTTTATGCAAGCCAAAAAGGTCAAAAACACACAGATCGAAAACATCATGGATTTTCAAATACACTGTGGGTTTTCGACACTTAGGCAGATTTTTAAATTTTGTTTCCTGCAGACCTTAGAACTTGAATCTCTTTTTGGGTTTGGTAATTTAGGAGATGTAGTTTGGATAGGAGCAAGGTGACAACATGGAGAACACAGGGCAGGAGGCAAATGAAGAACACTTGCAAGGAAACTAGGCCATTTTCATAAGATTTTTGCTATGATAGAAAAATGGCCTAACAGTGGCTCTGTCTGGGGATGTATGCCTCTTGCAGGCATAGCAAGGACCTAGAATCACTGGGAGAGTAGACCAACCACTGGACAAAAATAGGGAGCACAAAAAATGTAGGGAACAGGAAAGCACACAATAGGAAGGGGAAAGATATTTACAAAATGTACATTTTATACAGAAATCTGCAGCAACAAACAAGAGTTAGTTCTTGCCTCTGTCAAAAACTTGATTTTCATTCCTTCCTTCATGTTGCACATCAGACATTTTGTTTTCATTTGTCTCCACAGGCCTGTCAACATGTTCAACTAGCATATCAGGAAGAACAAAGTAGCTTTCTTCATAGTGCATGTAAAACTTTTTGGCACTCTCTCCATCCTGCTCACTATGAAAGTATGATTCAGCATGCCAATGGTTAGCACCTCTATACTGAAATTGATCTTCACTTGCTGACACATGCATGCTATCAACTGGAAACACAAAAGCCTCATACTCTACCTACAAAAAGACCTCATCTAGATCCTGTCTTTGCATTTCCACAGGTGTAACCGGCTGGACCTCAAAAGAATAATTAGATTGATACCCACAAATGGATAATGAACACCCTGATTCCCATGAATCTAAATCCTCCACATGCTCCACAAAAAAAGGATTGAAAACTTCATGCAATACACCTTGTTGAACATCATGACAAAAAATGGGCTGATAGTCAAACTCTTCATTGTATAAAGCATTGGAAAACACCTTAAAATCAGCACCCATCTCAACCTCATGGAGACTCACGGCACACGAAGAAAAATTAGTCACACGAAGATTCACTGATATCATACTCAATTATTTTTTCTTTATCTTCATACCCTGAGGATAAATCATCCTTAACATCTTCACTATCCAAAGAATGTTCACTTCCATCATCAGTTTCCTCTTCCCATATTGCATCTGACTCATAAGAAGACACCACACCCTCACTGTCTTTATCACTCTCAACATCAGCACTTAAGGACATGACCCTAAGTGCATCCTCAAGCTCAAGGCTATCATCACTAAGTATCCAATCCTTGACACATATGTAATGCTCTTCCCACAAAGCATCTGACCAACTGCTTGACTCATGAAAATAGAGCTCCAAGAATAAACCAATGAACTCAGATTCAGGAAACTCAACATCCTCAGGAAGCTCATCGTACACCTCAAAAAATCTATCATAGAACAGAGATATGGATAGATCCTTTCTACTTCCCACTTTTAATCTTACTAATCTCATGTAATCCCTAAGGATGCCTTGTTCTAATAATGCAATCTCATTATTCATCCTATCCATTACAACCAATGCAATACTTCTATAAAATTCTGCCAAACTGCAGCTGAGAACTTGAAATATGCTAACCTCTAATCACACCTTACTCCTTTCTTTGTGCTTGACCACTTAATAAGGAGACATTTAAAACTTGAAAAAATACCTGGGAATTCTGAAGCAAGAACCTTGCTTGTTGATTAGAAGGCAAGGTAGATCTAGAGCTCACCATTCATCTCCATCAAGTTCTTTCTTTGTAGAGTCACCACCTCCCTGAAGAGGAAAGAATATTCTTTGTCTCTACTCCCAACCAACACAAAACTACACTAGGTAACATGCACTGTCTGTCAAAAAATACACTGATCAAACAGAGAACTCAGAGCCACCACTCACAACTAGGTGAGAAAATATCAGCAAATGCTTGTTTTTGTATTTGACTCTATTCTAGACTCTCCCCAGCAGAGTTGCCATCTTGTTGGCTCCTTTCCTTGCAGGACCAAGCTTGAATCAAATAGTTGGGCTTAAAACACTAGTTAGGCACTCAAGCTTGACAAGAAAAATAAACCAATTGATGAGGATAAAGAGAAATCCTCCTTCTTCTTTGAGCTCCACATTCACTCAGGTGGGTTTTGTCTTATTTGCACATTCAAGACACCTCATGACAAACCAAAGGCCTACAGACAAATTAATGTGGAATAGAAATCAATCTCCTATAGGTATCCTGTACCCCAATGATAGAAAATCTCATGCAATAGCCCTACTTGCATGGAATGAGATTGAAAGCCAGAAACCTATCCTAACAACATGAAAGGGAAAGGGTGTAAATGAAAGGAAATGATTTTAAATGGATTTGAAGGGACCCCTGAGATACCCTAAGTCCCTGATAAACCAGTGCCTTATCCAATGGGCCATAGAGTCAAATACCTTACTACAAGAGACAGCTATGAAACAAGAACACAATATGCTCAATGTGTTGATGCTTGACATCAATCACACACCATGACCAAACCTCAAGTTAGTACCCACCTGTGCATTCAAATATGTTATTATCCATCAAAAGATTTTGACCCTCCCCTTAGAAGAGACCTATGAACAGATAATATATTGACCAGCATCCACTGGAAGACAAGCATGAAATATCCTTGACACCTCAGCTCATACATACATGAACACTAACTCTGAACTAGTTATCTTTGTGAAGACAACTCCACTTTCAAACACTTAGGCAATGCAAATAAAAAAATCAAACACCCTTGATGTATGATTAATGGACTCAGAATTCAAATGGAGATAGCTCGGTAACAGTAAGAATATATTCACTTCTCATACATAAGACAAATTTGTTACAACATGCACTGTATTCTCTGAACTAGAAAGAGAAAGAAAAACACCCTATATGCAGAGAGAAGGAGAAAATCTACAGGAAAAAGACCCTTCACATGGAACCAATTCTCCTCAAAAATTTGCAGAAGAAGGAACTCTTACAAAATCGAACAACCTGCAATTTATACCACTAACTACCTTAGAATTCTCAGAGAGAATGCAACAAGCTACGGACAGCTAGGGTCAGGGTTTCAACTACTCAACCCAGCAAAAATTACATCAAAACTTAATGCGGGGGCAGGAAACCAAGCAATCTAGAGAGAGAAAATCTCCAATAGATCAGCAATTATGAAAATCTGTGAGCCAGGATAGAGCACTAGGAATTTTCTATTAAAATTAGTCTAATCAGCCACCTGCAAATAGCTTCTTGAGCTCAAAAATAAACTCCACCAGGTACAAAATTCATGATGCAATCAACCACAAAGCCCCTGGACCACACTGGAACGGCGGAGAAGTTCAATTTCACCAACTCTAGCCCCCTCTATCATCAATTTTAGTCCTTAGTAGTCGCTAGAAATGTCTTTGAGTTTCAAATTCAAACTCCAATGGCTACCTCTTGGCACCAGGAGCACATCAGTGGTCCTGATTCGATTGGAGATCGGCAATAAGTCCCGACCGTTAGATCTCTCATCTTCCTGGGCTTTAGATCCTCTAACTCATCAAGCACCACAGGTTAACCCTCAGCGAACTAGCAACAAGGCGAAAACCTAGTCGTGGGATGAAATACTTAACTCCAGTTGAACTCCATGAACACATGACTGCAGGTGTTAAAATAGCCCACTAAATCATCTGGTGAACTGGTGACAAAGGAATTTATCGGCACCGCTAAACCTTATCCACTCCGTCAAACCACAGACCCCACCATTAACTCCGCAACCGTGATGCATGACACCACTTGTCATGCCTGCATAGACCTAGGCCTGCCATACGCCACATGTCACATGTCCATTCATAGCAATAGCTGAGTCACACTTGCCATATGACCCTCCTGCAAACCCTTGGCCACCTCGGTACACCGACAACGAACCGGAACTTAGCACGTCACCATCTCCCACTGGGCCCCAAGGACACATGGCAAGTATTCGCATGACCACATAGCCAAAAACTGGGCTATGCGATCATGCAACGGCCAATCACAAGCTACCACATGACCACCGCTAGGACCACAAAACTACAAACACTAATTGCGAAGAGCTGGGGCCCATGCGGATAGATGGCAAGCGGTCGCATGATCGCATGTCAGAAATGTCTAAGATGCGGCCATGCGACAGCCAATAAGAACATGCCATCTATCCCTCCTCTGACACTAGGCCCACCCCTGAGCACATCCACATCGACCAATAAGAAACCTCCACCTGCACAGACATGTCACACCGGGACCACACCCCTTTCCACCAATGGGCCTCAAGGACACGTGGCAAGCAGTCGCATGATCGCATAGCCAAAAATTGGGCTATGTGATCATGCAATAGCTAATCACAGGCTACCACATGTCCACCTTCGGGACCACACCAAAGAAGCCTCACCCTTTCAAAGGATCAGACGGTTGTCGCAAAAGTGCATAGCCTTGACAAATCCTTCGCGCTTTAACAACAACTATTGATGCTTCGACACGTCAAGACTCTCTGCCTAATCTGAAAACTAGGTCCCACCTTTGATCGCACTTGCACACTTAAGACTGAGTAGACCGCCAGGCAGCCGAACAATGCAAAGAGTTGGGACCATGTAGACAGGTGGCAGGTGGTCGCATGATCGCATGTCAGAAAAGTCTGACATGCGGCCATGTGATAGCCAATCAGGAAGAACCTTTGAAGGCTCGGGCCCACCTGTCATCGCACTTGCGCACTTAAGGAAAGCCGGCAGACAGGGAACTAGGAGGTCGAAAACACACAAAGTTTTCACAACAGCAAAGATCGAAAACACATAAGGTTTTCAACATTGACACAAAGGTAAACAAGGATGCAAAAACATCGAGGACTTTATGCAAGCCAAAAAGGTCGAAAACACATAGACTGAAAACATCATGGATTTTCAAATACACTGTGGGTTTTCGACACTTAGGCAGATTTTTAAATTTTGTTTCCTGCAGAGCTTAGAACTTGAATCTCTTTTTGGGTTTGGTGATTTAGGAGATGCAATTTGGACAAGAGCAAGGTGACAACATGGAGTACATAGGGCAGGAGGAAAATGAAGAACACTTGCAAGGAAACTAGGCCATTTTCATAAGATTTTTGCTATGATAAAAAAATGGCCTAACATAACAGAGGATGGCCGCTGGAGATATATCTCTGGGTCTCCACAGAGATGATGAAACAACCAGGTCTGTCTTGAAGAGTACTATGGCTAAAGTGGAAATTTTCTAGAAACATAGATCCCGGGTCCTTGGGATGAAGGTTGGGGAGGAAAAAGTTGACCTCTTTCTTTCACCAATCTGCTTGCAAGCACAAAAAAAGAAATTCCATAAATGCTCTCTGTGATGATCTTGGAAGGGAGGTTACTGATCCTCTTTAGTTGGGCTCAATGGCTACTGATTACTTCACTCATATTTTCCATGAGAATGCCCCCAATAATGTGAAAGACTTATAGGAAAAACTCCTATCTCACCTCTCTAGGCCTATGACTTCTAAGGATAACGACCTCCTTCTTTCCTGGGTGACGGAGGAGGAGGTCAAAAGGGTGGCCTTCTCTATAAGTACTTACAAAGCCCCGAGGCCTGATGGGTTCCCCCTGACATTTTTTCAATAATTTTGGGACATTGTGGGAAAGGATGTGACATGGGTTGCTCGATAATTTATCAGAATGGGGAAGCTTCTTCGACAACTCAATGATACTTATATAGTGTTGCTCCTGAAAACTAGTGACCGCAGAACTATGGAGGAGTTCAAACCCATTAGCCTCTGCAATACCCTCTACAAAATCTTTTCTAAAATCATGGTCAACCATATTAAACCCCTTCTCAACAAGATCATTAGCCCCAATTAGGAAGGCTTTATCCCCGGATGAAAGATAATGGATGCAACCATTACCACTCATGAAATTTTACACTCCCCTAATCGTAGTAGGTCTCCTAGAATGGATTTTAAACTTGATATATCCAAAGCCTATGATAAGGTCAATTGTATCTTCCTCTTCAAGGTTATGTCCACTTTTGGATTCTCTCAATAGTTTATTGACACTGTAAAAGAGTGTGCGGAGATTGTCAGATTCTCGGTGCTAATGAATGGTAAACTTGGCCTCAAATTTTCCCTAGGCAAAGGTATGCGGTAAGGAGACCCCCTCTCCCATTATCTCTTCATCCTCCTAGCAGAAGTTCTTAGGTGTAATATGACGCAGATGGCTTAGACTGACATGATTTAGGGGATCAAACTGACATCTACCCTCCCCCCATTCGTCCTGTAGTAGTTTGTTGATGACACATTTCTATTTGGATACTACTCTGTGAAGGAAGCTCGTGAGTGGAAGTTCTTTCTTGATGATTATGCTACCATCTTGGGTCAACACATCATATTTCTCAAAAGTAGATTTTCTTCTTCAATACATATCCTTCTATCCAAGATAAAATTTTAAGGATCTTGAATTGCTAGTCAGCCTCCCTCCCTACAACTTATCTGGGAATCTCTCTCATGATAAAAGATGTTAAGAATGATTTCTGGAACACCATTCTTGAAAGGATAGAGAAAACTCACTGGCTGGAAGGGTAAGCTCCTAAGTAGTTCTAGTAAGCTCCAATTAATCTCTACTTCCCTACAAGGTATCCCAGTTTACTTCCTTTCTATTTCTAAGATATCTGGTGTTCTGGCTAACAAAGTAGAGAAAATTCAATGCACCTTCCTATGGTTGGGGCAATGAGGAGAAAAAGAGACTCTTGCTTGTCTATTGGGATAAGGTCTACATGCCTAAGAATCTTGGTGGTCTGGAAATACAAAAAAATAATAAAGCTCAACTGTGTCCTACTGTCTAAGGTCTCTTGGAATCTAGTTCTTGGCTCTTCTAATTGGTGTAGAATTATGGAGGCAAAATACCTGGATCATGGTCATTTCTATAAACTATTCATGGAACATGGCCACCCATAAGGATCTAAAATTTAGAATAGTATACTTAAAAAAAAGTGTATTCTAGAAAAGGGCTCAACCTGGTAGCTTTGAAATGGTAGGGACATTCAGTTTTGGGAGGATACTTAGTTATTTGATATTCCTTTGGGATCTTCTATCTTCTCTCACCTCTGCAATGTCCTCACTCTTCAAGTGGCATATTTGGTGTCCAATTATCTTAGATAGGGACAATGGTTAGACATCATGTCTTTCCTACATGACAGGCCAAAATGCAACCCCCTAGCCATAAGTCTTGAGAACTAGCTTTCTAAAACTCACATTCTCATAGTGGACCACCAAGATAGAATTCTCTGGAGTCAAACTCAAAATGGTGACTTTTCTGTGAAATCGGCTTACAATTTTTTGATTAAGGAGGTGGCTGACGTGACTTGTTGGAGGAAAGTGTGGAACTCGTAACTTATTCCTAAGGTAAATTTCTTTTGGCAGTTAGTTCTGCATGGAAACATTCTCACTCTTGACAGTATGGCTGAAAGGGGTTTTATCCTGGCCAATGGATGATGCCCGTGCAAGTTAGAGAGGAAAGCATCAATCATTTTCTCCTACATTTTGAATTCTCTAAAGAAGTTTGGCAACTAATAACTCATAGACTTAATATTGCCTGGGTCTTCAATTGTGATGTTCAACACCTAGCTTATGACTGGTTGACATCTTCCCGACACCTGTTGTTAAGGCTTATATTGTTCCAAATACCACACATCTTTTGTTGGAGTATATGGAATGAGCGCAATAAAAAAGTTGCAAGGAAAGGGACTATCCCTTGATGTTGTCTTCCATTTCAATTTCAAGTTTCTTCAAGAGAACTTATTGAATTCCCATTGGAAAAGCCCAAACCAGCCGCCCTCGGATGATGAAAGTCATTTAGTCAAGTGTTGGAAAATTGACTATGGCTTTCATAGGTATGACAATGCTAAGCTCTTCATCTGTGAAGCCACTATAAGGTCCCTCCCCCCCCCCTGAAACCCCACTGGCTTAAGTTAAATTTTGATTGGGTGACCTCTAAAGGAAAGCAGGCAGGTCTAGGAATAATTTGTGACCCTATGGCAAGGTTGTTGTTTGTTTCTTTCGCCTACTCCATGATCATACCATTAACCAGGTGGAGGGTATGGCCCTCCTTTGGGGTCTTACGGTTACTTCCAACATTGGTTGTAGATTACTTTAGATGGAGGGTCATTCCAAAATTATCATTGAAGTGGTTCAAAGGAACTCCAAGGTTATGTGGAAAGTGGATCCTATCCTTATTAAAATTTGAGTACTCCTTATTAGAATGTGCTAATTTTCTATAAGACACACTTATAGAGAAAGGAATTTTGTTGCAGACTCTCTGGCTACTACTCGTCTTCTGTCTGATGGCCTTCATTGTTGAAGGGTTGTCAATCTACTTCCTAAGCATACCAAGGACTTGCTTCGGTGGGAACTAAGAGATAAAAATAATAACCCCAATGATGTTTAAAATTTGGCGTTTTGTGACATGGGTTGTTGTGGTTTTCTCCCTCCCTGCTACCACCTGTGTTGGGTTGAATTTCCAGAGCCACGTGGCATTTTATGGGAATTTTGTGAAATTCAATTGGGTTAGTACTTGGCATGACATTAGCCCTGAGAATTTAAATTGCTACTATTCTAATATGTGGGTTGGCTGGCATTTTTTATTTATAATGCATTGCAAAAGATTTGGAACTTATTCTTATGAGTACCTTTGCACTTATCAGCCTAACTCTCAATTGTTTTCTCTCCTGGCGGTAGTGATAAAGATTATTGCATGGATTTGCATTTATTACCTCATTCAAGTTGCTAATTATGAGATGATCACTTCTAAGCATCGTACTCATTTTCTTTTTGCAAAAATATTTTACCCTTCGTCTTTTAACTAGAGTTTCTATGGTAAAAAGGATAACTTTTGGAGTCTACAAATTTTTTTTTGGGTGTGTTGTAAAAATTTCTCTAAGGGTAACGCATCTCTCACCTGGTGTGTGTCTATTCTAGGTTATGTTATGGGGTTCTTTACTTTCTTTGCAATGGGTGGTGATTGCCATAGAATTGAGCCTAACAAAATTGAGGAGTTTACTTTGAACCCTATGGTCATGTATTGCTGCAAAGGAGGCATCCTGCCCTACATGGAATATGACTGGCCATGATGAGATGATCTCCAAACAATTTTTTGCTACCTTGAATTATATAGGTATGTTTTGGTGAATGGAATTTCATTTGAAATCAATGAGGACGTCATCGGTAAGGCCACTGGTCTTTCTACCATGGGAAGGAAATGGAAGAAGGTGAGTGAAAATCCTACTAAAATGGAGAATTCACAATTCTGTCAAAACCCTGAGGAGACCCCTATTCCTAAACATGGTGGCTATATCATAGAGCATCTCTCATAGTTTTGGCCAAAAATGTGCAAGCTTATGATGAAGTACTTCATGTTGGAGGGAAGGTTTAGGGTTTTCTACAACTACCACTTTCCTTTTCTCAATCATCTTAGGCATAAATATTTGATTTCCTTTCCATTTCTTCTATTACATTTTATGGAAAGTAATTTCGCTGATGTTATTGAAGCTAAGAATCTAGGGAAAAACTTGTTATCCTCCACCAAGGCTTTATGTTGAGACTCTAGACAACTTCCACAAAGCCCTTTGTACTCCTCCCACTATGTCTATTTTTTCTGAAGCTCTCCAGTAGCCCCATCCTTTTCCTTTGATTTCTTTGGACAAAGGCCTTGCCACTCCTTCTAGGTCTAAAGGTCTTCATGATTTTCCCCCCCTATGAGTCCTAAGTCCTCTGAGAATCACCCTACCCCTAATTCCCCATAGGGTTTAAAATGTGACCACACCCCAGAGACCCACCACCCTAACAAAAAGGGTAGGAGAATTATCCTCAACCTTGATAACTCTAAGGATGTGGATCCCCAGCCTAGCCAAATCTATCATTCCAACTGTATTGCTAAGGACAGGGGTAAAAAGGCTATAAATGATATTCTAAAACAAGAGGACGTCACTATCGATTCCGACAACTAGGATGAAGCAAAGGATACCCAGATTCCCATGGAGGTGAAAGAAAACACTAGTCAGTTGGCCATGGAGGAGGAGGTCACAACCAAGGAGACTACGATGGATATGGTTTACACTAGTTCTAGGCTGGTTGGCAAATTTAAGTTCCAAATTGCTCAGCTAGAATGTACAGTGGCCCATCTAAAGGCCAACTTGGAAACTACTATAAGAGATTGATGGATGTGACCAAGTTTGTATTGAATATTATGCATACATCCTCCACCACCCTTTGCATGCTAAATGAGAAGTCATGTAATGGACATATTGTGAAAGATGAGGACCCCAGGGAACTTTTCAAGTTCCTACAGGAGGAGTGGGCAGATGTGCTGCTATCCAAACTTTTATAGAAAGGAAACTAAACCTAGTTTGGGTTGGGTTTTTTTGGGATGCTCCATCTAGCCCACTAGGCTATGTTTTATCTTTAGACTATAGTTTACTTGCTAAGTTTAAGATTAGTTTCTTTCATGCGAGACATGATGATAACTTTTTTACTTTTACTGTTCTGAACTTGATTTCTTTCGTTACTATTTCTGCTACGACTGTGGACTGTCGTTGTTGGTGCTCTAGTTTTCTTGTAATGGTTTTTGATAGAGTTAAACTTATGAATATTGTTAAATGTCTACATCTCTTTTTGTGGTTAATCTGTTGTTAACTCACATCTAGAGTGTTGTTGTTGTGCCACAGGTCAGCACCATCTTGTTGCTGCTTCTTTCAAAAATATTGTGTTAATCAACCAAACAACTACTTTCAAATTTAAAGATCATCATGAAGATAGAATTATGAGGAAGGAACGCTAATTTTTGATAAGGGCTATGCGTAGTCTGTAGATGTCTAAATGAGAAATGAGAAAATCATAAGACCTCTTAATTAATATTTCGTGAATACTGGCATATATAGTGTGGGAATTTTATGTCTTTCTTCCACTTGATTGGAAGTGTTTCCTCTTGATGTTCATACAACTGTATATTCTACACTTTTAAACTTTTATTTTATATTATTCGGGTTATTGTCCTAACTATATTATTTAAGAATTCAATTTAACGTATAATTTAATTTTAATTTTCTCATATAAAAATAATCTATTTCTTGTTTTAGTTAATATTGATTTAAATTTATAATTTTTTAATTTTCTTTATAAGATTGTATATTTGTATTTATTTTTAAATTTGAAATTATAGATTTTTTACAATATCAATTTTTTTATTTTAAATTCTATTGTTATATGTGTAGACTAGGATTTTGAGTGTGTACCTAAACCTGTTTTGAAGGCCAAAGACAAACAAACGTCATAGCATATAATCAAATCAAATTTAATGGTAAACAAACTAAAATCAAAGCCACCTCAGTTTAAGCCTAAAACGGATGCGCCCATGCACCATTTGATGTGCTTAGATATAGATGGATGTGGGTGTACAAACTCAAGCACTTGGAGCATGCAAAATAAATGATGATTTGAGGTTAATGAAGACCCAAAATGACACAAAATAGGTATGAGGAACCTATTTTGCCTCAAAGGCCTCAAGAACACACAAATATGCAAAGCTAAAAGATGAACTAAGATTGATTAAACAAGAAATGAATCTATGTTAATCCAATTAAGCTAATTTAGATGTGATTTAAGCTTGGAAATGATCTAAAATGATGAATTTATGCTTATGCTAGAATGAAAATGGCATTATAACTTTGCTATTGAGTTTTAGAGTTGAAAGATGATTTGCCTTAGGAAGTGAGGGTATTTATAGGAAAAGGGAAGGGCTTGGTTTAAAAGGATGAGTCAGAGTTAGGGCTAAGGTTAGGGTTGAGTCAAGGACAAGTGTCAAGGGAGGATTGAGTTGAAAGTTTGAGGGCATGTGCACAATTTGGTAAATGTGCCCAAGGCCAAGAGGTGGCAAGGAAGGGATAAGAAGGTCTTAAATGCATTTGAAGAGGTGGCCAAGAAGGTGTCCCTCTTTGTTGACCAAAAAGGATGACTAAGAGGAGGTTAGCATAAGTTTTGGTAAACCTTTTGCTAATGGAATGTGACAAGATTAGAAAGGGGATTAGGATTAGGATTAGGAGAAAGGGATGGGCAAGTGGCTTTTGGTGAGATTTAGATATTTATTAAAGGTAAATTTAATAAATATTAAATATCTAGGCTTAGGGTTTGAAGGGACTAGATTAGGGATTTGACCCATTTAGAGGAAGGTTTAGGACTTTCTAGAAGAGTTTAGTGCTCTTTAGAATTTTGGCCAACTTTGGGATAAAAAATAAATTAATTTATTTTTGAAGTTTTTGGTCAATTTATTAATTAAATAATTAATAAATTAGGGATAATGTCCAAATGACATTTTTAGGCTAGATTCCTTAATTAAAGATTTTTAATTAAGAGAGAGAGATTTAATGGCATAAAAATAAATTAATTAATTAAATAAATAATTAATTAATAAATGATGATGTCATCAAAGATTTTCAGAAAACAAAAATAATTTATTTTTTGAAGGATTTTTCGGTGTCTACATTTTGCCCCTCTTTGATGCGATGCCGCAAGTGGCATGGCGTCAAAGACAAGAAAACAAGATGCCAAGGCTAGAATCAGAAGAAGAGGGTATGACGCGCGGGGGGATTGGAAGAAAGAGGATACATGCCCCGGTGGGACAAAATCATGGAAGATGCGCCCAGTGGGACAAGGAGAAAGAGGGATTATGCCCTGGGACAGAGTGTGCCCGACGGGACGAGGAAGGAAGGGCCTAGGAAGAAAGGGGAGATAAATAACCTCACTTCTATAAGCAAAAGGTGGATGATATGCAAGATGAGATGGAAATGCAAGATGCAAGATGCAGCTATATGCAAAGATGCAAGATTAATCTATATGATAAATGCAAGGGACCAGATAGCTCCAAGTGCAAACAGGAGTGCACAACCTAGATTTAATATAGCTATATTAGAGACCTGCCAAGGATACTGGGATCACGAGGCCTGTCAACAACGTCGCAGAGGACTGATGAGGACTGACGGTAAACAAACACACAGGGTTGCCCCAACATCACACATGAAACGCAGAGGCGACATGGCAGAACCGATGCTGAAGGAACCACAAACACACAACTGACTCACAGGCAGAAGTGAAAGATCAAAAGACCTTGCCCCAGATTATCCGCATACGCAGCACACCGTGATATAAAGAATCGTGGTGACCCTGGTGGGATAAAGAGAAGCCAAAAAGATTAAAAAGACCCAAAGGACAAAAATCCAAGATCAAAATGATAACTCCAAAAAGACATCCTTTGCCAAGGAGAGAGATTAGGTTTGATTGATGGTGGGAAGATTGGTCAGACAGGAGGAACGATATATCCTCAAGGACCAGGATGGAAGATTAGGTCAGATAGGAGGAACGATATATCCTCAAGGACCCATGGGTTGGTGAGAGAAAAAGTGTAGTTGTTCGCTGGCAAAAGCTGAAGTTCAAGGAATAATCAGGATGAGCAAGGATAAGTCGACAATTGATGTTGCTGAAGCACAAGGCCCGAGTGGGACTAAAATTTTTATGAGGCTGAGGATGGGACAAGATATTTGATCAAATGCTGCTGCAGGACAGACAAAGGTTATGTACAAGAAGGAGGAACGATATGCACAAGGGATATGTACAAAAGCTCAGGATTGGGGATAGGAAGATCACACTCGGCGGGACTCTCACTAGGACGGAGACAAGATGGATAAATACAGGGAGGATAAATACAGGGAGGATTGCGCTGTACAGGAAAGGGATAAGGATATGGTACAAGATATGGTACAAAGCTTTGGAATAGGATATGGATTGCAGATGGGTTGGAGGAAGATGGAAGCTGAATGCTTGGAGGATGAAAAGCTGGTGGAAGATGGAAAGCTGGTGGAAGATTACCAAGTGTCAACAAAATGAGCTGCTATTTTCCCAATGGAGGATCAGTGATAGGATTGCGTCAACCTAGGATAGACTGATGATCTTCGGTCAACTGGATTCTTGTCAATACAAGCCAATCTCTTGCTCGAGATGATAAGGCTATGCAAGGACAAGGTTTTGATTTCTTTAAGACAACACGTTGTGCCAAAAAGAGGATGATTTCTGATTTAGGATAAGGGATGGAAACAACTCAAAGGGCTAGAACACGATAATGCTTGTGGATTTGGAGCTCTGGATTTTGGTGGAAAAGATGGTGAATCTGCTTTCTGCTGTGGATGGTGGATGTTGGATTCTGATAAAGGATATGGGATGCTGAGTTGGTTTGCTGGTGGATCAAGATAGAGGATGCTGGAGGAACTGCTGATGGATTAAGATAGAGGAGTGCTGGAAGGATTGGATGGTGGTTGGTTTGGATTTGGATAGAGAAATTGCTGAGGATTTTGGGAGATGGAAGATTTGGATTTGGATAGCCTCCAAGGAATACGTCACCAAGGAAGAGGATGCCCCCTGTTTAAGATAGTTCATGTGTTTTAAAGGCATGGTGTATGCTTGGACGGAAGATATGCCAACAAGAGGATGAGGAAGGATGGAAGCTAGGATGAAAGGATTGGATAGAGGATATGTAGCTGAAAGGTGCAATGGATGCCAAGGAGGTGCCCAAAAGCATGTACATCTGATAGTCTCTATTTTTGTCATCAAGATCCAATGGAAAATGAAGGAAGTGAGAGACAAAAGGGGATGGAGGACATGTTGGATAAGAGGTGATGGAAAGGAAGCCCCTAACTGCAGAAAGGAATTAGGGGGGGGCACTACGCATGGTGCCTGTTTGCCAGGTTTTCACCATGGTACTTGTCCAAGGTGCTTGAATTGCCAAGTTTTCACCAGAGGACGAATGTTTTTCTCTTGATTTTTGCTTTGTTGATAATTTTCTCCTTTGATTTATCCAATTTTTATGGATTTTTGTGTTTTTTCCTTGACTTTGTGCTGATCTTGCTGATTTGTCGCTGAGCTTGTGCTGATATTCCACTAATTTTCTGATTTGTTGCTGATTTTGTGCTGATATGCATTGATACTTCTGATTTTGTTTGGATGTGTTGCTGATTCGGTGCTGATATGCACTGGCATTTTGATTTGTTGCTGAAGCTCTGATTTAATGCTATCGTGCTTGCTAATCAGCTAATTTCGCCGTTTTGGCACTTCCTCTTGATTAGATGGTGACCTTTTGATTTGTCACTGATATTCTGATGGTGTTGCTGATTCTTTGATTGGATGTTCCCTTATGATTTGATGATGGCCCTGCTGTTTTTGATTTTACACAGATATTTTGATGTTATCGCTAACTCTCTGATGTGGCGCTGAGTTTTGTGCTGATTTTGGTGCTATCATGCGATTTGATGTTGATCTTCTGAGAGATTCTTCACTGATTTTTTGATGTGGATTGCTGATTTTCTGATGTTGCCGGCTTGTCATGGGGATCCATTGCTAGATGATGGACGACAAGCTTAAGATCACACCTAGGCATGTGCATATGACCATGCACAGTTGATAATTGACTCCTCGGAGCAAGGCACTTAAGGTCATGATTCACTTTCTGTCAAGTTAACCTCCATGTAGATGAGCCACAAACATCCTTCTGTACCCAAGTTGATTTAGCTTGGTTTCTGCAATGTTGGTAGGGAACTATCATGTGTTGTTATCCTAGATAGGTGGAAGAGGCAAAGCTCCATCTTCTAGCACTTGAATTGCCAAGTTTTCACTAGAAGATACGCCCTTTATTTTTACTGTTTTGGAATCAGAATGTGCCCCAGAAGGGTTTTCACATAAAGACTCATGATTTTGCCTTTGCTTTTTTAACTTTTGTGACTAAAGCTTGCCTCTTCCCCAAAATATGCTTCTGTTTTAAGCTGATAGGCATATGTTGATGCTAAAGCCTGATTGCCTGTTGACTTTGCTGATTTCTCTGATTTGTCATTGATTTCCCTTTGCTTTTTTAGATGTGCTGACTGATCTTTGCTGACTTTCCTCACTGATTTCTTCTGATTGTGTGCCTGGATGTTGGTACAACTATAGCAGGACGGGGGGGATCATGCAAAGTCATGGATTAGATGGGGGAGATGGGAAAGATGGTGGTAGAAAGTGTTTGGATGGAAGGATGGAAAGTGATCAATATAGGGGGATGTTGTCAGGATCAACATTGGCACATGTTGCGAGGAAGATGGATGATTGGATGTGGAAGATAGCGATAGATGTGATGGAGGATTTATGCTAGAGGACGGAGGAGATGGAGGGGAAGATTGAGGAGCTGGGAGATGGGCAATGTTGGATGCCATTGTGGATGTTTTTGTTAGATGGATTACATCTTTTTGCTTTGGGATCCACATCATTTTTGTTTTAGCTTTAGTGTGCCTTTGCGGCCATTGGTGGGCATTAGATTGTGCTTTTTCTTTGCTAGGCCTTTGTGGCCATGTGATAGATTTTGCTTGGACTTTTATAGGTTTTCAGAGCCATTGGGGTGCTTTAGCATGCCTGATTGGTTCTTTGCTGGGCCTTTGCGGTGCATTTGATTGCCTGATTGGAGCTTGCATTGATTGACCATGTCGATTAGACTGGACATGGTAATCGTCATTGGGCCTTTGCAGCCATTGGGATGCATTAGATTTGGCATTTGCTTTGATGGGCCTTTGTGGCCAGTGGTTTGCTTTGGCTTGCTTGATCGGATTTTGCTTTGATTGTGCATGTCGATTAGACTGGACATAACAATCCTGGGATTTTTGTGGATTTTTCCCTTTATTCATGCACGATATGGCATCCAAGTTGCGAGGAGCATTGGGAGGAATATGAGGAGTTGTCTGGGATGGAGTAAATTTGGATGGAGAGATGGAAGGAGATTGGTAGATAGGATATGTGGACATGTGCCGTTGTTGATCTTGACTAGGGATGCTTGGATGTTGGATGAAAGGCTGAGTAGGATAAGATGGAGGATGATATTTTGGGATATAAGGTCCCAAAATGGATTTGTTGGGTAATGGAGATGCGCTGAAAGACTTTGGGACATAGGGACCCAAAATGGATGGGGAGGATGAAGGAGGAATATGATAGGTTTTCCTCGGTTGTAACGATGGAGGAGGAGGAATTGCATTGTGGGCTCTGAAAGATGTTTTGTTGGTTTTGAATGGATGTTTGAACTTTTCCTTAGCTGTACCAACATTTCTGGATGAAGTACCTTTCGCTGATGTGGAGGGAGTGTCCTCTTCTGGTGTGCAACCAATTCCATAGCCTTTTGGATGTTTCTTGCCTTGAATGGGCTGTATATTTCCCTTTTCGTGAGTGCCAAGGCCTTTGCCTTGATAGTTCCATCTTTTCAACATTTTATCCAGACAAGGATATTTCTGACTTGGGGTAAATGACAAACAGCCATTTTCTAGTTCTCTGATGGAAGATAGGAAGCTGATTTCTTCTTCTTCAAGTGGTTTGCCTTTGACAAATGTTAGTTTTCCAAGTGGATAGAGTGATGGCAGCTGTTTAGTTTGGACTGGCGGATCCTCAAGAGGAGAAGATAGGATGCTGGGATTTTGACTAGGATTGGGGGATGGTAAAGGAGCTTCAGTTGGAGAAACTAGGATGATAGGATCTTGGATTGGAGGAATTGGGATTGTAGGATTTTGGATCGAAAGACTTGGGATTGTAGGATTTTGGATAGGAGGTGATGGGAGAAGAGAAGGGATTGGATCTTGATTTTCTTCTATGAGTAGTTCATCATGCTTTTGGCCAAGATCTTGATAGGATAGGATTTGTGTAGATAGAGGATTGGGGGATGTATGGATGGACTCTTCAGAGGGAGTGGATAGAAGGATTGGGAACTCTGCTGCTGGGGTGTCTGGAAGAAGGAAGAACTCTTCAGATGGTATGGATAAAAGGATGGAAGATCTTTTAGCTGCAATGGTAGGAAGAAGGGTGAACTCATGAGGTTCTTCAGATATGCTTTGGGTAATGCCAGAAGGAGGCAGTGCTAATTGGATAGAGACTTTAGATGGAGGGGTCTCAACAATGCTGGGGGATGGAAGAAGATCATCGGTTAGGATAGATGGAGGACAGATAACAGATGGGAGCGCTGGATAGGCCACATCAATGATGGCTTCATATGAAGATTTTCTCAGCTCTTTTTTGCTTGGTTCTTCAACTTCTGGTGTGGGATTTGTTATTGGCTCTTCCTTGGGTTCTGTTATTAGTTTCCTTGGAGACTTTTGCGGTGAAGAAGAATTGGAAGGTGGAGGAGATGGGGAGCTTGGCTGATCCCTGCATGAAGGTGGGGATTGTGCCTGGGTAGTTGCTCACGAAGGAGGAGAGAAAGAAGGGAACACCCATGAAAAAGATGACTTTGAAAAGGGAGCTTTGGGTTTTGCTTGAGGGGATGATGTAGCTGCAGTGGTTTGAAGGGATGACGGTGCTGAAAAGATGGGGGTGATGGTTTGAGGTACAGGATATGAAGAGGGTTGAGGGGAGCATTCTGCTTGAGGGAAGAGACTTTTGGTAATGTGGTTTGGAAGAGAGGATGGTGGTTTGGGATAGGATGGAGGATTGGGGAAAAGGATAGGAAGACTAGAATCTTGGTTTTCAGAATGTTTTGGAGGATGGGTAGATGGAGGCCTTAGATAAGGAAAGTAACATGAAGCACTTCTAAGGGATGATGGTGACTGGGATATGACCATAGCAGAAGGTGGAGGCCTGAAAGGAGCATATGGAAGAGGTTTGGGTTGAAGACAAGGGTATGCTGGGGATGGATATGATACTGGGTTTGCTTTGCCAAGGACATGAAAAGAAGTGCTAGCCTTGCCGAGGACATGAAAGGGAGTGCTAGAAGATAAGCGTGAAGGCATGGTTGGCTGGATTGGAGGAATGATGGAACCCTGGGGGTTGCTTGGAGCAAACTGGCTGAAATAGGCATCATGGTCTACAAGACCTTCATCATCATTAGGATCGATTGGACGGAGGGGAGAGATATCATAACCAAACTCATTATAGATTTGAGACATGCTGACTTTGCGAATGAGTTGGATAATGAGGAAGGATGAAGATGGTTTGGAAGACTAAGAATCAGATTGGGATGACTAACGGAAGCAGACTAGGATTGGATTTAGCTCAAGATTGGAAGAAGACGGTTTTCCAGAAGAAGAGAGACAAAGGGATGGGAGATGACCAAGTTTTGGGATGGCTGCTCTGATTGTCCTTCGAACCAAGTTATAGATCTGCTTGATGTTTTTCCATTGGAAAAGGATTTGATAAAAGCAATCTTCACAAAGGACAAAGCAACTTTGTGAGATACAAACAAGATAAAAGACTCTGATAAATGCTTTCAAAAAAGTGTATGTTTCAACAAGTGTTTTCATGGAGTCTTTGACTGTCAAGCACTTCAAACATATCTACCTAAGGAAGGTGAGTATCAAAATCGCTTGCCCACAGCTTGGTATCCCCCAAAGGGAATACAAATGGTGAGTAATCTTGAGGCGACCCAGTAAACCCCTTGGAATCGGTCCTTGCACAAGGATTTTGATACTTTCGGATGTAGATAGGGTAGCCTCTATTTTATCAGTTTGCTAATGATTCTGTGGTGTCTCCATACCCGGTTATGCTGATCATCCGTGACTCACTTAAGAGCCTTGCCAATAATGCTGGGGGAGAGGAATGTTTACCATCCCCAGACACGTGTTTGGCACGAACGCTCGGCGATTAGGAGATATAAGTGATTCTTTTGGACTTCACTTATTTGTATACCAGCCGGGGGGAATACCGGTTTGAGGTCGTTCTCCGAGGAGGAAGCGCTTCTCCTTGGATAGGCCTCGCTAAAAGCAGAACAGGTGAACTTGTCCAAGTTCAAATGTTCCACGTTGCTTACTCTAACAAGGATTATGCAAGAATTGAAAAACTCCTACATGCACATCAAGCAGATTTTGTTCATTTTCCCAAATTTGATTAAGTGATGTTTGAACTTTGAAATGAAGACACTCGTGATTAGATTTTGATTTGTTCCTTTCTCCAAAATGTAAATGATTTGAATGGTTGTAAGTTCTTTCCTTTTGTGCATTCAAGATTTGATTAGCGAGTTTGATTTAAGAACTTTGAAAAAGCTTTGTTTTATCCCTTAGATCACTCAAGATTGAATTTGTTCGCTTGCTTTGAAATCTGAAACAGATGAGGGAATAGAGTTGTTCATTCCTTTTAGTGCATTCGAGATTTGGTTTGATTTTCAAATTGACAATGACACTTAGGACCTAAGTTCTTTCCTTTAGTTTCATTCAAGATTGAGTTTGACCTTTGCTGTAAAAGAAAAGAAAAAACCAGTCCCAAGCAACTCAAGACAAAAAACTAAAAAGCGACACTGTCCAGCTTATAGGCGACGCTGGAAAGTGCAGAAGTGACATTTGATTCTTACAGGCGACATTCTGTACCTCTATAGGCGACAGATAAATATGCAGAGGCGTGATTTCTTTCGTTACAGGCGTGATTTCTTTACATGCAGGTGACAAAATAAGAATTCTGAGACGGAACAGAAGTTATCGATCACGGGAAAATCTCAGTTATGCAGGTGTGAAAATAGAGCTCATAGGCGTCATTTCTTTCCTCAAAGGCGTGATTTCATTGTAAGAAGGCGTGACTGGATTGTCTGTAGGCAACATTTCTTTTCATGAAGGTGACATTTCTTTGCTTGAAGGCGACATTTAATTGCTGTAGGTGACATTTAATTATTTGAAGGTGACATTTCATTTGTTTCCTGCAACAGCAAGAATGAAAAGTGTGTTTTGATCAAGTTGATTATGGTTTGAGTCCCACCGGGCGTGCTAGAATGTAGACTAAGATTTTGAGTGTGCACCTAAACCTGTTTTGAAGGCCAAAGACAAACAAACGTCATAGCATATAATCAAATCAAATTTAATGGTAAACAAACTAAAATCAAAGCCACCTTAGTTTAAGCTTAAAACGGATGCGCCCATGCACCGTTTGATGTGCTTAGATATAGATGGATGTGGGTGTGCAAACTCAAGCACTTGGAGCATGCAAAATAAATGATGATTTGAAGTTAATGAAGACCCAAAATGACACAAAATAGGTATGAGGAACCTATTTTGCCTCAAAGGCCTCAAGAACACACAAATATGCAAAGCTAAAAGATGAACTAAGATTGATTAAACAAGAAATGAATCTATGTTAATCCAATTAAGCTAATTTAGATGTGATTTAAGCTTGGAAATGATCTAAAATGATGAATTTATGCTTATGCTAGAATGAAAATGGCATTATAACTTTGCTATTGAGTTTTAGAGTTGAAAGATGATTTGCCTTAGGAAGTGAGGGTATTTATAGGAAAAGGGAAGGGCTTGGTTTAAAAGGATGAGTCAGAGTTAGGGCTAAGGTTAGGGTTGAGTCAAGGACAAGTGTCAAGGGAGGATTGAGTTGAAAGTTTGAGGGCATGTGCACAATTTGGTAAATGTGCCCAAGGCTAAGAGGTGGCAAGGAAGGGATAAGAAGGTCTTAAATGCATTTGAAGAGGTGGCCAAGAAGGTGTCCCTCTTTGTTGACCAAAAAGGATGACTAAGAAGAGGTTAGCATAAGTTTTGGTAAACCTTTTGCTAATGGAATGTGACAAGATTAGAAAGGGGATTAGGATTAGGATTAGGAGAAAGGGATGGGCAAGTGGCTTTTGGTGAGATTTAGATATTTATTAAAGGTAAATTTAATAAATATTAAATATCTAGGCTTAGGGTTTGAAGGGACTAGATTAGGGATTTGACCCATTTAGAGGAAGGTTTAGGACTTTCTAGAAGAGTTTAGTGCTCTTTAGAATTTTGGCCAACTTTGGGATGAAAAATAAATTAATTTATTTTTGAAGTTTTTGGTCAATTTATTAATTAAATAATTAATAAATTAGGGATAATGTCCAAATGACATTTTTAGGCTAGATTCTTTAATTAAAGATTTTTAATTAAGAGAGAGGGATTTAATGGCATAAAAATAAATTAATTAATTAAATAAATAATTAATTAATAAATGATGATGTCATCAAAAATTTTCAGAAAATAAAAATAATTTATTTTCTGAAGGATTTTTCGGTGTCTACAATATGTTAGTTTAATTCTTGAATATTTTGAGTTTGGCTATATTGATTATTTATTTTTATATAATTTCATGTCATTATTTGTTATGAAAATATATTTCAAAAATATATTGAAAAGGCATTTGTGAGCTTTGGTTAGATTTTGTGTCTTGATAACGGAATCAATAATTTAATGACATTTCATCTTTAATAAATGCCAAACTAATAATCTTAAAAGTTTGAAATTGAAATCATCTATATAAAAAATAATATAAATGATTTTAAAAATCATATGCAACAAAAAGAAACTCAACGAACAATTTTCAAATTAAAAAAAACCATTAATATACTCACAATGTTTTAATTTTGAATTCATGATCACAACTTCATTTCACCTTGAGAATTCAAAACACTTATTTTTATAAGATAAAATCAAATAAAAGACGAACACAATTTTAACTTAAATATGATATTGGACTTAATTAAACTATCCTGATATTATACTCATCACTATCTATCTATCGAAATGTAGAGAAGTATAAACGGAGGTATTATTGATTTATGAGAAAGAATACGTGTCTCTTTGACCAGCACACAAAATAAGAGAAACAAATTTGAAAGGCATGTTTCTTGGCTTCTATTTAAGTAGCACACAAAATAAGTGAAAGAAATTTTAGAAATTGCTGCTATTTTCTGCATGATGGGTTATTTGAAATTTTTGTGCTGCCTTGTAATCTTAAATAGGTATTCGAAGAGGAGAAATAAAATTTAATAACCTTACATAAAGAGTTGGTCTGTTTTGTGGTTGTTAAATATTATATCTTTGACAATCTGGAATATGAGCTAGCTTTCTTTTGGTTTAAACTCGTTTTTGGAGTTCCCATTTGTGCAAACTTGTGATCTTGTGATTCCTTAACGTTTTTTTCGAATTGTGTATTTTAAGTCTTCATATTTTATTTTTTTTTCTTTTTAATTTAAATTTAGGGTGCTTAAAAGTACAATTGAAATTTTTTATGGAAAGAAAGTTTGTTAGTTTTTCATTTTCACATATTAGTGATACTTTCAATGGGTTTAACAATTTAGAACAAGCTACTAGATACGATAAGCATAATATTATAGATGTTGATGCAGTGCTTTTTATATCATTGAATGATGAATGAATGCAGGATTGTTAGCCATAAAAGAATGATGTAATATTATTCAGCTGTGGCTATGCAATCGTGTCTCTCTAGGTCAATGGGGAAAGTATATAAAGTATATGAATGTTTTACGTACGTGCTCATAAAAATAAACAATAAGACGTGAAAAATGTGACCTTGTTTTTCTGCGGAGTTTGACGTTAACGTATTCTCTTTTTTGTTCGTGTGAAGAAAGTCAAGATCATTGTGACGTTTTATCGAAAATAACGGTAGGCAGTTGAAGAACAATGAAGATTTGTTCACATGAAATGTGCAGTAGTTAATTTTGAACTGTGCTGTGCTGTTATTTCAGCCATGCCTATTATAAATGTGATTGAGAGGCATTGGATCTACAAATTATTAACAACTTCCTTTTGCTGGATTCGATTTAATATATGTATGTGGAGAGCGTGAGTAGATGTATGAGGTATTAAATAAATGTTATATGAAGTGTGGATACTTTTATTTCAAACAATATAAATTAGTTGATGTTCAAAACTAATCTAGAAAATAATTTAGAATTTTTTAGAGAATCATATTTCAAATCTCACCTGAGAATGTGTGTGAAAATACAAAATATAGGGTCAGAGATCATGTATCAAGTATATATTGGGAAGAATATTTAGGCATTGTATAAATAATAATATTTATATATGGATAATCATATTTGTCTTCAACTATTTAATTAACAAGTTTAAATATTTATAGCAAAATGAAACTATCCATTCTAATATAATTTTTATATTCAATTAATAATAATGTCAAAACCTCTCATTACTTGTAACCTATCCACAATGTGCTCCTAAAAATTCTTAAAGAACAATTAAAATAATTTATAATGAGAAAATCATAAAATGTTCATCTAGATATGGGGACCAAGAAGGGGAAGAGTTATGCATTCATATTTATTGAATTGTTACATTAAAATTTGAAATTTGGAAAAGACACATTTTAAAGCATATATGCTTTTTAGGAACCCTCCTACTAAAATTGAAAGGTCATTTATTTGTTATGTGTTTCTTTTCTTGATAGCTATGTATTATTTGTTCAAAGTAGGAGTTGAGTAATTTTTTTCAAATATGTTTTTGATTAAGTAAAACAAGTTTTGAAGGTACCTGAAATCCTTTACAAGAAGGTCACAAAAGATATTCAAGGACAACCCACTTAGACGAAACTAATCAAGACCTATGCGAGGGTTTTTCCAATAGGCTCCCACAACCTAGAACAGACAACTCGGGCAAGGCCCCGAAAGATCCCAACCAAAAGAAAATCCCAAAAAATTAGGATTTTCCTTTAGCCCTCTTCTAATGGGATCGAAGGGTCATGTCGAAAGAGGGCGAAGAATGCTTAGAATGTTTTCCTTTTACTTTGGTCCAACCATAGCAGCAGCATCCTGCCATGCCAATGAATCCAAACTAGAAGAAACATAGCCACCAGAGGGGGCAGAAACCTTCAAAATAGGAGTTGAGTAAATTTTTTCAAATATGTTAGTATTACAAAATTAAAAAATTAAATAAAAAGCATGCACGCGACACACAAGATTTCTTAATTAATATTTTGTCAAGACATGAAGAATGTCAAAATGATAATTTAATATTTTGTCAAGGTGAGTAGATGATAGTGACATTTTGTGGATGGTCATAGTTTTGCCAAGCTGTTTCCATTTCACGTACTTTATAAAAATGAATACTCTCTAATTTTACAGAGACCATTCATGTAATTAAGATGGATAGGAAGGATACTTTAATATTTGTAACTGCTATTTTATGGACGATGATATCGGAACAGGATGAGTGTTTCCACTTGATCTACGTGAAACAATATACTCTGTACTTTAGCACTTTATATTACATTATTTAGGTTATCGTTGTAAATATACTAGCTAATATATACTCTATATTTAATATACGCCGAGATGTATCGAGGCGTTGAATTTTTTCAACTTTAATTTTAATTAAAGATGAATGATGAAAAAATTAAATGCCTCGATACATCTTGGCATATATTAAATATAGAGTATATATTAGCGAGTAGCAGTCGTTGCGTGCGTAAGATATTGAATAAATTAATATTTAATTAAATAACATATTTTAATGAAATAAAAATTAATATAATCAAGGTTTAAATTCATGGTTATGGATAGAGTGAGTGTTTAGATTAGGTTTAGGGTTAGAGTGAGTGTTTAGGTTAGACATTGAGTTAGGGTTTGTTAGAATTTAATCTTTCCTTGGTTATTTATGTATTTAATAGGATAAACCAAGGTATCTTTATGTATTTTGTCCTCTAGTCCAAGTGGGAGGACATGTAATATTTGTAATTTTCTTTATTAAGGAAAATAGATATTCCTCCTTATGAGGAATCCTACACTTGTCTCACACACTAGTGAAATGTGGCACACTCAGATATGGGAGTTACAATGTAACTCCTCTCTCACATCTCTATTAAAGAGATGGCTCTCCTTCTTTTTCTCATATAGAATTTTCTCTCATCTCATGAGGTTTCTTCCTCTTCTCAATTATTGTATGAGCATTGCTCTCTCTCTCTCTCTCTCTCTCTCTCTCTGGCATTTGTTGCCACTTTCATTAATTCATAGGGGTTTTTTTATGCTTTTCCCCTTCAAAATCTTGTCTCCTCCTTGCTTATTTTTTGGTGTATGCTCCTAGTTCTTGTGCTAATTCATGGTATTTTTCCTTACTCCTCGCTCTTGAGATAAACAATTTCCTACAATTTCATAGTTTATTCTTTATCATTTTAACATGGTATTAGAGCAGGTTGGTTTAATCTCGTTTTGAGTGTACAGGTGAAGGAGCTACCATATTTTGGAGCACTCCAAATTGGAGACTCTTGAGAGAGTTATATTTTGCTAGTATTCTTATTCTAACCTATTTAAGTAAAAAAATTAAAAAAAAAATTTGGGTTTGGCTGGTTTACCGCCAAACCCAATTTATATAGTGGTTATCTCATTACTTACGTATTTAGTGCAAATTCATCTCTATTGTTTGTCATTATCTTTTTAACCTTCTTTGAGTTTGTGTAGGTTTGATATTTTTTTCAAATCCAATATTATAAACATATCATTATAAAGAAATTACTTCAAATTTAAATTTATCAAAATTTAATTCTATTTAAAAAATTTTAGTTTACCTCTTTTGTTCTTATATCCATTTATACTCATTTAGAATATTCTTGTAATTCTTATCTCTAAGTTCAGTTTTTTTTCTTTGCTAACAAGTGTAAGCATACGTTTCCTTCTCAAAAATTCAATCATTATTTGTGTTCAGTTACTTTCATTCCCTTCTATTATTGCAAATATCTAATTTCTTTTTTACTTAGCTGTCGGTAGGTTGTATGCTTAATTCTCTAAGCTTTTTTTAGCATTAAAATCTTTGTTGATCTTATCCCTCTGCATGCATGCACAGTTCTATCTCTCTGTCGTGCTCTTAGTTTTCATTGCCCTGGTTATTCACTTTCGTTCTTTCTGCATTTACATTTGTCATTTTCCTTTATTCCTTTCTGCATGTAATAAATTCATAACTTCATTGCACCATCACCTTATATCAACTCAAAATGAAGAAAATCAAGCCTTCCTCCTCTACTACAAGAAGGATAATTCAGTTGCAGATTTTTGTAATTACCCCAAGTAAACATTAAAGGGGGGTGTTAGAATTTAATCATTACTTAGTTATTTATGTATTTAATAGGATAAACCAAGGTATCATAATGTATTTTTTCCTCCAGTCCAAGTGGGAGGACATGTAATATTTGTAATTTCCTTTATTAAGGAAAATAGATATTCCTCCTTATGAGGAATCCTACACTTGTCTCACACACTAGTGAAATGGGGCACACTCAGATATGGCTCTCTCACATCTCTATTAAAGAGATGGCTCTCCTTCTTTTTCTCATATAGAATTTTCTCTCATCTCATGAGGTTTCTTCCTCTTCTCAATTATTGTATGAGCATTGCTCTCTCTCTCTCTCTCTCTCTCTCTCTCTCTCTCTCTCTCATTCTTAGGCATTTGTTGCCACTTTCATTAATTCATAAGAATTTTTTTATGCTTTTCCCCTTCAAAATCTTGTCTCCTCCTTGCTTATTTTTTGGTGTATGCTCCTAGTTCTTGTGCTAATTCATGGTATTTTTTCTTACTCCTCGCTCTTGAGATAAACAATTTCCTGCAATTCCATAGTTTGTTCTTTATCATTTTAATAGGGTTCTAGGGTATATATGATTGTTAGGGTAAGGGTTAGGGTTTAAGGTATGGTTAGTGAAAATCTTCCAAGTATCATTAGGGTTAGGGTTCACGTTAGAAGTGTAATTAGGGTTAGAGTTTGGATTAGGATCTAGAAGGGTTTGGCTATGGTTTAGGGTTAAGATTATGGATGAATTATGCTTAGGGTTAAGGTAAGGGCTAGGTTTTGGATTAGTGATTTTGTTAGGTATAAGGCAATTTTTAGTTTAGAAAAATAATTAGCATTAGCATTTGGGTTTGGGTTATGCTTAATGATATAGTTAGGATTATGGTAAGGGTTTAGGGTAATGTTTTGGATTAGGATATGATTAGGGCTTATTTTATGGTTAGGGAATGGCTTATCATTAAGGTTATGGTTTAGATTAGAAGTATGATTGTGGCTACGGTTAAAATTATCGTTACACTTAGGATTAGGGTTAGGGTTTGTATTAGGAATAAGATTATGGCTATATTAAGGTCAATATTAGGCTAAGGATTAGAATTGTTGTTAGAATTAGGGTTTAGGGTTAATATTATTATTTGAATTATAATAAGGGTTAGGGTTAGGGTTAGGATTAGGGTTTAGGGTTAAGGTTTAGGGTTAGGATTAGGATTTAGGATTATGATTTGGATTAGAGTTTGGTGTTAGGATTAGGAATTGGGGTTTGAGGTTTAAGGATTAGGGTTATGATTAGGGTTTGGGAATTTAGGGTTATGGTTAGGATTAGGGTTAGATTATGGACATAAATCATGCTTAGGATTAGTGTTAGGGTATGGATATGGGTTTACATCATGGTTAAGATTTATATTAGTTTTAGCATTTAGGGTCAAGATTACAATTATGGTTTAACATTTACATTTAGGGTTTAGGATTTATGATTAGGATTAAGGTTTAGAATTTAGTATTATTGTAAGGGATAAGGTTTAGGGTTAGTTTTAGGATTTGGGTTAGGGTTAGGATTGGGATTAGGGTTATGATTAGGGTTAGGGGTATTATTAGCACAAACTATGGTTAGATTTAAAATTATGATTAAGGTTAGGAGTAAGGTTAGGTTTCTGATTATTCGTTGGTTAGGGTTTAGGTTAAGCATTTACAAATATTAGGGTTAGGGTTATGACTATGGTTCTAAATCATAATCATAAATCCTAAACCCTAATCCTAATTCAACCCCTAACTCTAAACATAATACTAACCATTATAATAAGAATGAGTAACCCCAATTATAAATGCTAAACCATAATACTAATCCCAATCCTAAAGAATTGAATACTCTATAATTTTATAGAGACCATTCATGTAATTAAGATGGATAGGAAGGATAATTTAATATTTGTAACTACTATTTTATGAATGAGGATATTGGAACAGGATGTGTTAGGCCATTTTTCCAGTCATTGCAAAATCTCATGAAGTTGGCCTCTCCCTTGCAAGTGTTTCATGGTTTGTGTCTTGCCCTGTGTTCCTTATTTTGTCACCAGGCTCCAGTCCAATTCACACGTGTTGAAGTGCAAAACCCAGAAAGTTGTGCGAATCCTAAGATCTGCGAGAAACATTTTTTAAAATTCTGCCATAGTGTCGACAACATGCAGTGTTTTCAAAAACCCGTGTTGTTTTTGGCTTCCCTATTACCTTTTGGTGTGTCATTATTCCTATGTGTTTTCGATCTTTTACCGAAAACCTGCGTTGTTTTCGACACTTTGCCTTAAGCTTTATGCACTTGTCTTTTGGTGCCAAAAATTTTGTGTGTTTTTGACTTTGTCTTAACTGCGCATGTCCTACCGTGTGGTGGGTCTAGCTTCTTCCCTATTGGTTGTCGTATGGCCGCATGTCAGACTTTTCTTACATGCGATCATGCGACCGCTTGCCACCTATCCGTGTGGGTCCCAGTTCTGTAAGGCTTCCTGGCGGTTTACTTTTCTATGTGCGCAAGTGCGATGTATGGTGGGACCTAGTTTTCAGATTGGGCAGAGGGTCCTGACATGTCAGAAAATCAACGGTTTTCGTTAAAGCATGAAGGATGTGTTAAGGCTATGCGCTTTTGCAACAACCGTCTGATCCTCTAAAAGGTAAGGCTCATGTCCGATTGGTCCATGTGGCGGTGACTTGTCAGACTTGTCAGCGGGGCCTGGTGTCAGAGATAAAAAGATGTACAGTCGGTGTGATCGCATGGAATATTCTCACCCCATGTGATCATGCGCCCACCGTCCGATTGGGTGTCGATGGGTGTGTTTGTTGTAGGCCTGCTGTCAGAGGTGGTCATGTGGGAGCCTATGATTGGTTGTTGCATGATCGCATAGCCCAATTTTTGGCTATGCAATCATGCGATCGGTCGACATGTGTCCATGGTGGTGTGATGGCGTTTCATCGGTGGGCCCGGGAGATGGAGAGAAGGTGGTGATGTGGTGGTCTCATGGCTGTCGCATGTTCACATAGCCTAAAAATTGGCTATGTGATCATGCAACGAACCCCTTGCGGTGACAGTTGTGATGCCGGTCTGGCGTCACGGTTGCAGAGTTGTGCGCGTCAAGGTAGAGGTTCGCGGGCTGTCACATGTTCGCATAGCCCATTTCTAGCCTATGTAATCATACGACAGGGTGCCACATGTCCCTGGGGCTCGTCTGCAGCTATTTGGTAGGCTTCATGCGGTGGTGTTGTGGCAGTTTACGGTTGGTCCGAGTTGACAGGTTTGAACACGGGCCCAGGTGGGGGTTTCTCGGTGGTGATTTAACGGCCGGCGGGGTGCAAGGTAGCGGCTTGTTGCATGTTCATGTGAGATAGTTTCCCGGCTTACGAACATGCGACATGCCCTTTTGTGGCCACGGTCTAGCATCGGCTGTGGTGGTTGCAGGAGGGTAGAAGATAGCGGGTGGTCGCATGTTTGCATAACCCATTTCTGGGTTATGCGATCATGCGACCAAGCATATATTGTAGCCCATTTTCCTGTGGCAATGGTTTGTGACCGTGTGGTTGTGTGACTGGGGGTGAGTGGTTAAGAAACATCAAGTCCGTGCAATGCAAGGTGATTGTTGCTTTTCAAGTTCGAATTCTGCAAAGAGTTTTGCAACAAAGAGTACCAAATTTATGAAATTGAAAGCAGAAAAGACCCTGTTTGGTGAGAAGCGTTTGCAGTGTGGTCCAGGGTGCTTGGCGGTTGATTGTAGAGGGATTTGACCTTGAGGAATGATTACAATTTTGGCTTGAAAAGTGTTTGCAACTGATTGATTTGACTGTTTGAGCTTGAAGCTATGGCTTGACCCCCTATAATGTCTGTGTTTACTCCTCGGTGGGGTTAGGTGATTTTGAATTTTTGAATTGGAAATGATCGTATGATTGCATTGTAACCCTGGTATAAAGGGATTTTCATGATCATTTTGTGGCATTGGGAGTTAGATTTTAAAACTTTTCTAGTTGTGAGTCTTCTGCCCAGTCAGGATTGTAACATTTTGGCATTTGGTATTTTGTTGATGATAGAAAAAAAGTTGCAGGTCTAAGCTGTAATTTGCAAGCTTGACTCCTCTATTTTGATTGTTTATACTTAAGGATTCCTCATACTTAATACAAATACAGGACTCTTATCTCTCCTTTGTGTCAACTTCGATAGATTCTGAACTTTCTAGTTCTCTGCATATTATTTTGTGTATGTGTCTTCATTCTTTAGTTCTAATCAAGGATTAGATTAAATTATGCTTTAGATGGGACATAGATCTATCTTTCTGTCTATGTAAGGATATCTCATAAGTAGTGAAGGGGATTGTAGGTGTGTTTATGGCTTGGAATCCCAGCTATTGTTTAGTGTGTGTAGCAGTCATGTCCTAGGAGATCGTGCCCAATGGATGAGGTACTGGCCTAAATAATTATCTCTTTATCAACAGATACTGATTGCTACTGTTATGATTCAAACACATAAAATAAGAACCATTCTTTAAGTTTTCAGCATTTGGTTGTCTATAGTTCTACCCCATAGCAATGGAGAGTCAATGAGTGTGTGGTTAACATTCAGTACTTTCTTGCTATCCATTTATTTGTTTTTCAAACCTAGTTCTTGGTGTATGAAGTCTATTTTATACTAGGTTAGGTGCACCCACCTTGGTCTTGCATAGCCAAAAGTAGAAGAGGGCAGTCTTGTCCCTATAGTTGGTCTAGTTACCCTAAGACCTCATAACAATTTTGGAGTTAACCATTCCTAAAATCCATCTAAGGGTATATTGGCAGCCTGTTAGAGAATAAGCATCATTTTAGACACCAACAAGATGGTGAATCTACTAGGGATGTGTTATGCATGTTCATCTTAACCAGTAGGTCATCATTGGAAGAAACAGGGTTATCCTTGTCCCTTGTCTCTCTAACTTATTTGAGCATTTTCTGAAGTCAAGAAATTTCATTGTAGTATTCCCAATACACTTGGGTGGCGACTCAAAAATCTTGGTAGTAGGACTGGTCAGTGATTTTTTTTGCAAAGATGAGTTATAGAGGTTCCAAATCTCAGAGAAAGAAGCCTCTTGAAGATATAATGGAAGAAGGCATTCGAGGGACTTCTGGGCCTAGTCAGACAAGGGGAGGAAAGAAGAGAAGAGGTGTTTCTCACACTTGGAGAAACAAGAAAGATACCAGACAAGAAACCCAAGCCAGGCCTAGTCAAGAAGAAGACAATTCAGAATATGAAGAGGCTATTGTTGACTTGGGATTGAATCAGTATGAAGATGAAATTCAAGTGGGAGATGATGAGTCAAACACTACACTCCCTGAATAAGAAGAGATCTTTGAGGAGGTCTATGAACTAGAAAGAAGAGTTCAGGAGCAGCTTGCCATTAGGCAGCAGAGAGAAAAGGATAAAGAAGATAAAGTAACATAAGCTATGATAAGGGTTGATCAGTTAAAGAGGCAGTTACTGGATTTGGAGGCAATTAACTTTATCCCAGAGCCTGAGAGGGTAGAGGAACAGCCTATTGTGCAAAGGACACATGAGGAAACCAGACCAAGAGATAAAGGAAAATAAAAGGCCATTGGAGTTCAGATCAATGAACAAGTCATTGTTGATAGGACATCAGATCCAAGACTGAGATTAGACTCGGACCTTGAGATAGCTAGATGGAAGAAAGAGATGTTGGACAAAGAACTAGAGAAAGCTGAGTTGGAGGCTTCTGCTATAGAAACCAGGAAAAAGATTGATTTTCTCAAGCATACTTCAGGACAGTCACATGTTGCTGCTTCCTTCTTAGGGCAAGGTGGAAATCAGGGTAACAATGCAGCTCAAGCAAATGGTGTACCGGGTGC
The DNA here is from genome assembly GCA_027943335.1 of Chamaecyparis obtusa. Classification (NCBI taxonomy): domain Eukaryota; kingdom Viridiplantae; phylum Streptophyta; class Pinopsida; order Cupressales; family Cupressaceae; genus Chamaecyparis; species Chamaecyparis obtusa. Next base: position 796,606 of record BSBK01000412.1, read on the forward strand.
TGCTAGGGTTCCTGATGGTTCAAACACAAGAACATCTACATCTCAAGGAATGGATCCACTACATGGAGCTCCTATTCATGAAAGGTACAAACAACTTACCTTCTTTGGTATTCTTGGTTATCCTAATGTAATCCTTGATGAAATTAGAAAAAAGCTTCCTAAATTTACTGGAAATAATGTCATCACATGTGAGGAACATCTAAAAAATTTCATAGATGTAATAGATGATTATAATATAGAGCCTTATGATGTTATAATGAAGCTATTTGTGCAATCCCTGATTGAGGATGCTAGGGATTGGTTTAGAGGGTTACCCCATGCTAGTATAAGGTCATGGAATGAATTTAAAAACTATTTCAAGGAACACTATGGTGATAAGACTAATGAGGGTTTTATCCTAAATGAATTCAATAACATAAAGAAGAATCAGAATGAAGAGGTCCTTGAATTTAACATAAGGTTCCAAAAGGCCATGCATAGGCTCTTGCAGGTTATCAGATTAGATGACAGGGTATGTCTTGTGACATACTTGAATGCCTTTGATGCAAAGATGGGATATCTCTTGAGGGATAAGAACCCTAGAAGTCTTGGGGAGGCTTACAAATTGGCTATCAACATAGAGAGAAATAGAAGAATATCAGGGAAGATAGGAAGAAGAGATGATTGCAGGCCTCAAATGCAGAGTAAGAAAGAAATGGGAAGGTCTGCTGACTCTAAACCCAAAGAGGATAACAACCTAAAATAGATTTTAAAGGCTTTGGAAGGTTTAAAGCCTGGAGAAAAGGGAAACAATAGGGCTATGACTATGGAGAGGTTAGCTCCAAACAACTTTAGCAGACAGCCAATGATGCAGAATTATCCTTACAACACTCAGTGGAAAGATGGCAAGCCCATTCTCCCAACCAAGCAAGAAAGGCCTGATGGAAGGATCCTTGATCCTTTGCAGAGAAATTCAGTGAACATGACTGATGATATTCCATGGTGTGCTGCTTGTCAGTCTCCTCACAGTTTAGAGCATTGTGTCATTGCTCTAAACTTACAAGAGAACCAAGATGAGGAGCAGTATGATAAGGAAGGATGTGGGATGACTTCTTCACATGCGTGGGATGAAGCTGACTCTACTGATGAAGAAGAAGAGTTTGATGATGTTGGATGTGGTGCAGTAAGGGGTGAGGAGAAAGTTTCTTTAAGAAGACCATCAGATGAAGAAATTGCTCAAATCACTGTAGACATGGTCACTCAAGCTAGAAGCAACTACAACTTGAGAAATAGGACAGTTGGAAATGCAGCTGGTAAATGAGGCAGTATGTTCATCAAGAGGACAGAAAATAGTGTACAACAACATGAAGAAAAGGGAAAGGGTGCTTGTGGTGTGGACCAAGTGAAGATAAAAAAAGAAAATTATGCCTGTTACAGCACCTAGGAACAAAACAAAGACATCAGATGTGGTTGTTCCTACCTTTCAAAAGGAAGAGGGATCCTCTCTCAGGGACAAATCTGATTTCACAAAAGATAAAGTTGTCACTGTTTTTGATGAAGACATGAATAGCCATAAGTATGTTCCAATAGATATGTCTAAGTTGCTTTCACAGATCACTATCAAGGTTCCACTTTTGGAGATGATGAGAATAGAAGAACACAAGGTCAAGGCCTTAAATTGGGTGAATGGTGTTTCTTCTGCAGGAATCCAGGAGGTGAATAGAAATGACAAGCATGTGGCTTCCTTGGAAGACACACCTGACAGTAAGAGTAAAGAGATCATTTCTAAGATCCCTCAAATCTTCTTGGATACAAATATTGTAAATAGTTCATCAGGGACAGTTGATCCTTTCTTTTTGTCCCTTGAGATTGATGGTAAAATATTGAAGAATTGCATGATTGATTCTAGAGCATCAAACACTGTCATGCCTACAGAGATCATGAAATCATTAGGACTGAAGGTTGATACACTTCATGGGAGATGCCAAGCTATGGACTCAAGAGAAGTGGCAGTTATTGGTACCATTAAGGCTCTGCCTTACAAATTAGCTGCATTTCCTAACAAATAGTTGACTATGAGTGTTCTTGTAGTTGACATTCCTCCTCAATATGGAATGTTATTATCTAGAAAGTGGAGTGCCTCCATGGGAGGAAGTATTTAATGTGACTTGTCCTTTGCCACTTTTGACATTGAAGGAGAGAATGTGAAGGTGTCAAGGGAAGCTAGAACTCCACATATGATTGAGGAGAATGAAAAGGATAACATGAATTGTTTTGTTGACACTCACATTGGTTCATTCCAAGTTCAGAGGAATGAGATGCAGGAGAAGGTCAGGCCTATCCTTTTGGCTGATGATGAGAATAACATGGTAGAGGGTAATGTCTTATGGACATTATATTTTGATGGAGCAAGTTCTAGAGAAGGTGCTGGAGCAGGAGTATTGTTGGTATCCCCGAGTGGTAAGACTTTTAAGTTTTCTTTCACTCTCTTGTTTCCTTGCACAAATAATGTTGTAGAGTATGAAGGCCTATTGATTGGTTTGAGACAAGCATCAAAACATGGGATCAAACATCTTAGGGTGATTGGTGATTCTGAGTTAATAGTTTCTCAGATTAGATTAAAGTATGCATCAAAGAACCAAAGGCTGAAACAATATAGGAATGCTATATGGGATGAAATTGAATGTTTCAGTGCCTTTGGTATTGATTGGGTGGATAGAAGCCAAAACATGATGGCGGATTTACTAGCAAACATAGCCTTAAGGCCAGAGGATGTTACCTTTGCGGGGATATCCAGAATTGAGTGTAAGTCCAGGCCTTCTATTCCAAATAATGTTGAGAATTGGCAAGTATTCTCTGATGATCAGGATATATTGAGGTTCTTGCAGTGTGAGTCTCACTTTGATGGTCAGGAAATGGACTTCAGCATTTATGTAGCTAGCAAAGATGGAAAAGAGAGTATCCTTGGGAAGGAGGTACTGCAACTAAAGTCAGACAGGATCCCAAGGGGATTGGTTTCTCTTGAGAGAGCATTTGATGATAAAGAGAGGGCTTGTGTAGCTAGACTTGCTGACAAGGTAAGTGATTTGGAGGAGGTGAATCTAGGGACAAGCCAAGAACCAAAGAATGTTTACATAGGTAAATGTTTATCTCAAAGAACTAGAAGAAATCTAATTGATCTTCTCAAAAAATTTAGACATGTCTTTGCATGGTCTTATGAAGATTTGAAAGCATATAGAGAAGATCTCTTTCAACATGAGGTACTATTAAAGGAAGGAACTAAACCCTTTAGGCAGAAATTAAGGCCTGTGAACCCTACTTTGGCACCGAAAATGCAAGATGAACTCAAAAAGATGATGGATGCTGGTATTATAAAGTCTGTCAGACATTCTACTTGGGTGTCAAATTTGGTTCCAGTCAGAAAAAAGAATGGTGACATTAGGCTATGTGTTGATTTTAGAAATTAGAATGTCAATTCTTTGAAGGACAATTATGGTTTGCCTAATATGGAAAATATGTTGTAGAGAGTCACAGGGTCAGAGTTAATGTCCATGATGGATGGTTTCTCTGGTTATAATCAGGTCATGGTCAAGGAGTCAGAACAATTCAAGACTGCATTCACCACTCCTTGGGGAACATATGTTTATGTTAGGATGCCTTTTGGCCTGAAAAATGCAGGAGCAACTTTTTAGAGGGTGATGGATGTAGCTTTTTTCTGATTTCATAAACAAGCTTTTAGTGGTATACCAGGATGATCTTACAACATATTTAGAAAAGGAGGATCAGCATTGTGAGCATCTAGAAAAGATTTTCATCAGAGCTCTGGAGTATGGGATTTCTTTGAATCCAAAGAAGTGTTCTTTTGGTGTTATAGAAGGCAAGCTCTTAGGACATGTTGTGTCCAGGGATGGAGTGAGAATTGATCCTAAAAGGGTTATGGCAATAGACAAGCTTTCACCACCAAGAAATGTCAAAGGAGTACAGTCTTTCTTTGGGCAGGTAAATTTTCTAAGAAGATTTGTTACAAATTTTGTAGAAATTTGTATTCCCATCTCTAGAATGTTGAAAAAAGATGCAAAGGTAGAATGGAATGAAGAAGTAGATGAATCTTTCAGAAGTATCAAACAGGCCATTAAAGATGCCCCTATTTTGAGGACCCCTAATTATGGTAAGCCCATGCAGATTTTCTCTTTTGCTTCTTATCATACGGTTGCAGTAGTCTTATTACAAAAGAATTTAGATGGATATGAGAAACCTATATCATTTTTTAGCAAGTCTTTACATGCTACGGAATTGAAATATGACGTCACTGAAAAACAAGCTTATGCCTTAGTCAAAGCAGTCAAGGCTTTTAGGTGTTATCTTGTGGGAGCCAGGGTGGTTGCTTATGTTCCTAATGCTGATGTCAAGGATATTCTAGTGCAACAGGAGGTCTCAGGTAAGAGATGTAGATGGATCAACAGGATCCAAGAATTCAATATAGATATCCAGATTACAAAATTGGTGAGAGGCCTGGGCCTTGCAAAGTTGATGGCACAAAGTAATCTGATTGCTAATCATGTGAATATGCTAGAAGAGGAAGAGAGGCCATATATTTTTGATTTGGACTGTTGTGATTGGTACAAGGATGTCATCAATTACTTGCAAAAATTGTTTCTTCCCCCTGACATGAATGAAAATAAGAGGAGGACTGTCAAGTTACAGTCAGCAAGGTATGCCATTATCCATGGTGAATTGTGGTGGAGAAGCAATGAAGGAGTATTGCTGAAATGTGTGGATCATGAAGGATCTAAGACTCTATTGGAAGAAATGCATCAAGGTGTGTGTGGAGGACACTATATGGCAAAGATCACAGCCCACAAGATTCTTAGGTCTGGATTTTGGTGGCCTACAGTTTTCAAGGACACACATCAGTTTGTGAAGAAATGTGACGCATGCCAAAGGTTTGTAGGAAAGTTGAAATTTAGTGGGAATTTGCCACTCAGGCCTATCTCAGTTCAGTCTCCTTTTTAGAAGTGGGGTATTGATTTCATTGGTGAAATTCCAAACAAGTCTAGTAGTGGGCATTCCTACATACTAGTGGTGACAGACTATTTCACTAAATGGGTTGAAGCTATTCCCACTAGAAGGGCTACTAGTAAAGTGGTAATTGATTTTGTAATGCAGAATATTCTCACTAGATTTGGTTGCCCAGAAACAATTGTGGTTGATAATGCAATGTGTTTTAGATCACAAGAATTTGGTGATTTTTGTCAGCAATATGGGATACACATTTCATTTTCTTCTCCATACCATCCACAAGGGAATGTCTAGGCTGAATCCAGTAATAAAAGATTGATAAAGATCCTCAAAAGAGTATTGGACAGGAATAAAAAATTGTGGGACTCAAAACTTTGGTGGGCATTGTGGGCTGATAGAGTGATGATCAAGAAAGCCATAGGTTGTGCCCCATTTGATCTAGTCTATGGGATAAGTGCTAGATTACCTCAGAACAATTTGTTGCAAATGTACAGGTTCATCCAGGCATATGATGAAGATTTAAATGATGAGATGAGGGTGAGAATGGATGAGCTAATCTAGTTAGAGGAAATAAGGGAGGATGCACATGAGAAAAATGAAAATTTGCAGCGACAGTGTAAAAATTTGTTTGATAAGAGAACAACTCAGAGGAGTTTTGAAATTGATGATCTGGTCCTGATGTGGAATGGAAGGTTAGAGGATAAGGGATGGCATGGTCAGTTTGATCCTATTTGGTTGGGCCCTTATCTGATTGAGAGCAAGTGGGGAACAGATTCATATATTCTGAAAGATCTTACTGGTGGCACTTTGGAATTGCCTGTTCATGGACAATTCCTAAAGTTTTACTTCTCTTGAAGTATCTTTTTCCATGAGTAGTAATTAAGTTTCTTCCCTAGGTCTCTTAGGGTTGTTTTTGGTTTGAAATTTTGTGGTCTACTCTTCCAGTAGATTCTATTTTCTCATTGTATCTGCAGGAGATACATGCCCCCAGAAAGAGCCACTGTTAGGCCATTTTTCCAGTCATTGCAAAATCTCGTGAAGTTGGCCTCTCCCTTGCAAGTGTTTCATGGTTTGTGTCTTACCCTGTGTTCCTTGTTTTGCCACCAGGCTCCAGTCCAATTCACACGTGTTGAAGTGCAAAACCCAGAAAGTTGTTCGAATCCTAAGATCCGCGAGAAACATTTTTAAAAATTCTACCACAGTGTCGAAAACATGCAGTGTTTTCAAAAACCCAAGTTGTTTTCGGCTTCCCTGTTACCTTTTGGTCTATCATTATTCTTATGTGTTTTCGATCTTTTGCTGAAAACCTGCGTTGTTTTCGACCCTTTGCCTTAAGCTTTATGCACTTGTCTTTTGGTGCCAAAAACTTTGTGTGTTTTCAAATTTGTCTTAACTGCGCATGTCCGACCATGTGGTGGGTCCAGCTTCTTCCCTATTGGCTGTCGGATGGCCGCATGTCAGACTTTTCTAACATGCGATCATGCGACCGCTTGCCACCTGTCCGTGTGGGTCCCAGTTCTATAAGGTTTCCTAGTGGTTTACTTTTCTATGTGCGCAAGTGCGATGTATGCTGGGACCTAGTTTCTGGATTGGGCAGATGGTCCTAACATGTCAGAAGATCAACGGTTGTCATTAAAGTGCGAAGGATGTGTTAAGGCTATGCACTTTTGTGACAACCGCCCAATCCTCTAAAAGGTAAGGCTCATGTTTGATTGGTCCATGTGGCAGTGACTTGTCAGACTTGTCAACGGGGCCCGGTGTCAGAGATAAAAAAGATCTATGGTCGGTGTGTGATCACATGGAATATTCTCACCCCATGCGATCATGCACCCACCGTTCGATTGGGTGCCGATGGGTGTGTTCATTGTGGGCCTGCTGTCAGAGGTGGTCATGTGGCAGCCTGTGATTGGTTGTCACATGATCGCATAGCCCAATTTTTGGCTATGCGATCATGCGACCGGTCGACACGTGTCCATGGCGGTGTGATGGCATTTCATCGGTGGGCCTGGGAGATGTAGAGAGGGTGGTGATGTGGTGGTCTCATGGCTGTCACATGTTCGCATAGCCCAAAAATTGGCTATGCGATCATGCAACGAACCCCTTGTGGTGACGGTTGCGGTGGCGGTCTGGCGTCGCAGTTGCGGAGTTGTGCGCGGCAAGGTAGACGTTCGCGGGCTGTCGCATGTTTGCATAGCCCATTTCTGGGCTATGCGATCATACAACAGGGTGCCACATGTCCCTGGGGCCTGTCTATAGCTATTTGGTGGGCTCCTTGCGGTGGTGTTGTGGCAGTTTCCAGTTGGTCCGAGTTGACAGGTTTGAACGCGGGCCCAGGTGGGCGTTTCTCAGTGGTGATTTAATGGCCGGTGGGGTGCAAGGTAGCGGCTTGTCACATGTTCACATGAGCCAGTTTCTTGGCTTGTGAACATGTGACATGCCCTTTTGTGGTCGTGGTCTAGCGTCGGTAGTGGCGGTTGCGGCAGGGTAGAAGATAGCGGGTGGTCGCATGTTCACATAACCTATTTTTGGGTTATGCGATCATGTGACCAAGCATATATTGTAGCCCGTTTTCCAGTGGCGGTGGTTTGTGACCGTGTGGCTGCGCGACTAGGGGTGAGTGGTTAAGAAACATCAAGCCCGCGCAATGCAAGGTGACTGTTGCTTTTCAAGTTCGAATTCTACAAAGAGTTTTGCAACAAAGAGTACCAAATTTATGAAATTGAATGCAAAAAAGACCCTGTTTGGTGATAAGCATTTGCAGTGTGGTCCAGGGTGCTTGGTAGTTGATTGCAGAGGGATTTGACCGTGAGGAATGATTACAATTTTGGCTCAAAAAGTGTTTGCAGCTGATTGATTTGATTGTTTGAGCTTGAAGCTGTGGCTTGACCCCCTGTCATGTCCGTGTTTACTCCTTGGTGGGGTTAGGTGATTTTGAATTTTTGAATTGGAAATGATCGTATGCTTGCATTGTAACCCTGGTATAAAGGGATTTTCATGATCATTTTTTGGCATTGGGAGTTAGATTTTAAAACTTTTCCAGTTGTGAGTCTTCTGCCCAGTCAGGATTGTAACATTTTGGCATTTGGTATTTTGTTGATGATAGAAAAAAAGTTGCAGGTCTAAGTTGTAATTTGCAAGCTTGACTCCTCTGGTTTGATTGTTTATACTTAAGGATTCCTCATACTTAATACAAATACAGGACTCTTATCTCTCCTTTGTGTCAACTTCAATAGATTCTGAACTTTCTAGTTCTCTGCATATTGTTTTGTGTATGTGTTTTCATTCTTCAGTTCTAATCAAGGATTAGATTAAATTATGCTTTAGATGGGATATAGGTTTATCTTGCTGTCTATGTAAGGATATCTCATAAGTAGTGAAGGGGATTGTAGGTGTGTTTATGGCTTGGAATCTCAGCTATTGTCTAGTGTGTGTAGCAGTCATGTCCTAGGAGATCGTGCCCAATGGATGAGGCACTAGCCTAAATAATTATCTCTTTATCAACAGATACTGATTATTGCTGTTATGATTCAAACACATAAAATAAGAACCATTCTTTAAGTTTTCAGCATTTGGTTGTTTGTAGTTCTACCCCATAGCAATGGAGAGTCAATGAGTGTGTGGTTAACATTCAGTACTTTCTTGCTATCCATTTATCTATTTTTCAAACCTAGTTCTTGGTGTATGAAGTCTATTTTATACTAGGTTAGGTGCACCTGCCTTGGTCTTGCAGAGCCAGAAGCAGAAGAGGGCAGTCTTGTCCCTATAGTTGGTCCAGTTACCCTAAGACCTCATAGCAATTTTGGAGTTAACCATTCCTAAAATCCATATGAGGGTATATTGGCAGCCTATTAGAGCATAAGCGTCATTTTGGACACCAACAGGATGAGTGCTTCCACTTGATCTATGTGAAACTATATACTCTATACTTTAGCACACTTATATTACATTATTTAGGTTATCGTTGTAAATATATTAAATTATCTTTTCAAAGTGCATTTGATGGAATTACAACGTGCACCCTAGATCAATATGAAGTTTTTATTCCCATAGTAATAAGAAAATCAAATTGAACATCTAGATTACAAATGTACTTTTAACAGCTAAGACATTCTTTTAGACCATATGTTTGAAAATAAAATGAAAGGTATTAGTTACCTTGAGTTATCATATTTCATAGAGTCAATCTATAATGACACAATTCCTCTTAAACCTACATCGAAGATGGAATTGATAGTTCAATTATTTAGTATCCTAAGTAGCAAATTTCATAGAAAGAAAATGAAACGATGTGCATACTTATTAGATACTTGTAGTTGATGTGAAAATTACTTACCATAAAGAAATAATTAAAATCATATAGCTATACAAATCAATTATGAGGCACATGCTTCGATGCTAGCTCTTAGTTACTTGTTTGTGTTATATATGTAGTGATGTAGTCTTCAACATTATAACTCTACCTATTTTTATATAGATTTTGAGTGAAATAGTGTAAAAATATCATCATGTCTAATATCATCTTTCTTTTGTAAAAGATTATTAATGATATAAAGAAACCCAAATCCTTATGATAAAATGATATTTAAATGCATGAACTATTTTTAAATTTTAAAATGAAAATAGATTATTATACTTGAGAAAGACATTTTATTAATGAAACAATAGATGTTGATTAGTACTAAAACCTAATAAAAAGGGAAAAAAAGAAATTGTGACATTTAACTAGATTTTGTACTTAGAAAATAGAATCAACCATTTAAAGACTTTCACCTTTGTTAAATTTTGAAAATGTTAATTTTGGAAAGTTTGAAATTGAAGACAATATGACAATGTTAAGATTTTAGAAAATCATATGTAATATTACAAAGCTTAAGAAACAATCTCCAAATTAAAAAGTTGTGATTTCATTATTATCAAAATATTTTAATTTGAATATTGTTTCTTGATTTTTGAATATAAAACAAATATTATTTTATCAATTTAACATGAATTCAAATAAAAGACTAAAAAAATGTATTTAAATATGATATTATGATTGTTTAAATTATGGTAATATTATACTTATCATATCTACCTACCAAAATATAAAGAAATATAAATAGAAATATTATTATATTTTTTGTAAAATATTTGAAGTATCATTATTGATAAGGAGTGGATGGTTTGGATATAATGTCTCCTGATCAGTAAAAACACAAAATAAGGGGTAGAAATGTTACTATTTTTCAGATTTGGTGGAACCTTCCAATCTTAAATAGTTATTAGAAGAAGAGAAATAACATTTAATAACCTTAAATAAAGAGTTGTTCTATTTTGGGTTATTAAGTATGACTATATCTGGGACAATCTGGAAAATAATCTGTGCTTAATTTTGGTTTATACTCATTTTCGCAGTGCCAACCTATGCAAACTTGTTGTTTTTTAACTCTAAAGCTTTTGTACAATTTTGAATTTGTACAACTGCATAACCTATAAACTGATGTATAAATATCAATTCTCCCGAAATATGCTGACATAATTTGCACAGACATTATAAAGATTCAAAGTATTTCTCCAAAAATAAATGATTAGATAGATATGTCAAACGTGATAGTGTCCAAAAATTACAGTAGTTAGTGCTTTGGTTAATAATTCTCTATCAAAGAATTTTGTTGCGAAACAGAAACATGATAATGATGAAGTGTTATTATCTGTGAAGAGTGGAAGCCACAGAGCGAGCCCACAATTTGAGGCGCTCTTTCATAGCTTCTCCTTTCTCCCCGTTTGGCGATGGCAAACTCTCCTCACTAGTAATAATGAGATGCTTCAGCCCAGGAATAACATTTAATAATCTAGGGCTCAATTGCTCCATGTTAAACTGGAAACCCAGATCTACAAATCCTCTTATTTCCTGAAATTCCACATCTGTTTCACTCATAACGCCACCTCTGTGTTGAAGTTCTCTGCTTCTGCTCATCTGGGTTACGAGTATGTATTTGTTCAATACTGTGGTCTTCGTCGATGGGGAAAGGATCGATATATGAATGGTTTTGTGCGTGTACGAATAAAAAAATCGCACGTGCTGAATAAAAATTAATAATAAGAAAGGTGAAACATATGACCTTGTCTTCCACCATACACACGGAGTTTGACATTAACGTATTTACCTCTGTTTTGTTTAATTTTTATTTTAATCGAAGACATAGACGCGGACTTTGACATTAATGTATTATTCTTTTTAGTTTTTAAGTTTTTAAATCAGAAATGACGTTGGAAGCTAAGCTAGTTTTTATGTAGTTACGCAAGTGTGTTGCGCTATGATTTCAGCCATGTCTATTGTTTGGAAATGTAAATATGGTTGATAGGCAATGGCTGCTTTTTTAATTTTTAATATGAGGTGAACACTTTTCTTTTTATGCATGTGCTTTTATATAAGTTATTAATAAGGCACTTAGATTGTTTATGGTATTTGAAGATGCTTTAATAATTATTTGAACAATAATTTGAAGATCTCGGGAAATTTATTTTTAAAATATTTTCTCACTAATAGAGACTAGACTATTTACTAATGCAATTTGATTTCTTTTAAAATATTATACTTCTTATTTATTGTCCATCAAACCAAGATTAAATTAGAGAAAAATTATATATTTGCGTGTTCTTGGAAATTCACCATTCTTGAAAAATCACCATTACAAACACGACATTTTGAAAACACCGTCCTAACATAAATTGAAAGGAAACTACAGATATTAGATCCAAAGGACGGCTGAGATAACAATGTGAACTGGTGGGGAAAATGATAGAGGATTATGACTCCATTACGTAAGCTCTTTAGTTTTATAATATTTTATTTTGTACAGGTGTTTCATACAACAGAGAACAATAATATACCATACTTGGCAGTAATAACATACCGAATGAGAAAAAGAGTGCAAATCTTTTGTTTACTTTAGAATGATCCTATGTCGAAGTATCAGACTGATCACATGTGATTCATTATCCATACAAATTTCTTGTTTGCTGCTCGTTAAGATAAACAATGATTAAATTAAAGAAGATATATTCACCATTATGATTTTTCTTCTAATGAGTATCATTCATTCATTTACTTTTAATGAGCATCATCTTGAAGAATATTATTGTTTCTCTTACCAATGCCAATCTGAAAACTTATCATTCTGTTTACCAACTATAAAATTGTTCTGCAGCTTATCAACTACAGATTGGAAAGTAACAAACAATAATGACAAAATGACCGAATCCATTACTCAGATCTGACAAGAAAAGTGGGACTGTCCCCAAATCTCGATTACAACTATAGAAAACCTTAAGAGAACTCAGCTCTACATCCAACACCCTAAATACTATATTGTGGTTAAACTGGGAACAACATTTAGCAATCTTGGGCTCAGTTGATCTTCGTTAAACTGGAAGCCCAGTTCTACGAATCCTCTTATTTCTTTCAAGGATAAATACATTTATGAGTACAGAGTTGTTTATTTCTGACCAGCGGGAAGTCAGAATAAGAAATGCGAAAAGCATGCACGTGACACATAAGCTTTCTTAATTAATATTTCCTCAAGAAGGAGGAAATTTTTAAATGATAATTTAATATTTTGTGAAGGTGGGTAAAAACGGTAGTGACGTTTTATGGACGATCATAGTTTTGCCAGGCTGTTTCCATTTCACTCACTTTCTCTACTTTTAGAGAGGCGAATAATGTCATTATCAGTTCATTAAGATAGGTACGATGGACGATTTAATATGTATCTCTGCCTGCCATTTTATTGGCGATGAGATCGGAACACAACGACTGTTTAGTTGTCCTAAATATACTATTTAGGATTTTAATTCAGCTTATAATTTATTATTAAAATGTAATTTATTTATTCTTTTAGTTAATATTAGTCTAATTTTTTTTGAAATTTTTTTTTTTTTAATTAGGTCGTATATCTGATTTATTTTTTCATTGGTTCATTTTATAGTTTAATTTATTGAATTTGAACTTATGATATTTTTTAATAAAATCATTTTTCTAATGTTTGATTGTTGTATGTTGGTTTACGTGTAAAAAAATATTTAAAATGGATATTAAAGAATACAGGCAAAATATTAGTGCTTCTCATTAAGCAGTACATCAAGATTTTATGTGCATTGCATCTTAGACATTAAATTAATTTGTAGCATGTCTACAAATACATTGACAATTGAACTTAATTGCTATCAAGAATGTCGATGGTCTTTTTCCTACCTACCAACATGTCTTACCATGTTTTTTAAAATGAACCCTTGTGAACTTGTAATATATTAACTTTTGAGCATTTGTACTATTTTGAATTGTGTATTTAGAATGTTGGTGTTTAAATGTACACTTGAAATTTGCTATGGAAGGAAAGTCAAACAGTTTTCCATCATTGCATATTAGCATAGATAAATTTTTATATTTATATTTTTATATATGGTTTAATCCATTAATTAATATACCATATGTGACAATAGTGGGTAAATTACACAAATGCCAAAGAAAGTATTTGAAGTGAATTTTTAGTCAGATTGTAATGAACATTGTGAAAGATGGACATAAGGAAGATTTACTGGAAAGCTTTTATACTGATACATAAACATCAATTCTCCCGAAAGATGCTGACATAATTTGCAAAAATAAATTGTAAAGATACAAAGTATTTCTCCAAAAGTAAAATTTAACACAACTATATCACAAGCGGTCTTTTCTATCTCAATCTTCGTATTTCAAGGTAACGAGAGAAACCGAAAGAATCACAGCAGTTTGTGGCGAAACAGAAAGCCAACGAGAGAAAGCCCGAGAATTACAGCAATCGGTGCCTTGACTAGTATTTCTCTATCAAATCCACAGCTGTTTGTGGCGAAACAGAAATAATCATGATGATTTAAGGGTTGTTATGAGTTGAGAGTGGAAGCCACAGATCGAGCCCACAGTCTGAGACGCTCTTTCATATCTTCTCCTTTCTCCCCATTTGGCGATGGCAAACTTTCTTGGGTAGTAATAATTAAATGCTTCAGCCCAGGAATAATCTTTACTAATCTTGGGCTTAGTTGGTCCTTGTTAAACTGGAAACCCAGATGTGCGAATCCCCTTATTTCCTGAAACTCCACATCTCTTTCACCCATAAGGACAGATCTGTGATGAAGTTCTTTGCTGCTGCTCATCTGGATTATGAGAATGTAATAGTCAATACTGGTAGTCCTCATCGATGGGGAAAGTATAGATATATGGATGGTTTTATGCGTGTAGGAATAAAAAAACCCCACTCGCTGAATAAAAAAATAATAATAAGAAAGGTGAAAAACATGACTAGTCTTTCCGCCATACACGCGGAGTTTGACATTGACGTATTTCCCTTTCTTTTTGTTTTTTTAAATAAAAAATGACATTGGAAGCTTTGAAGATTGTTCACATTGGAATGTAAAGTAGATCTGTTGAGTAGTGCTGCGATTTCAACATGTCTATTGTTTGAAATTTGAAGTTTTCTCAAATATAAATATGGTTGATAGGCATTGGGTCTATAAATTATTGTCTTCCGTTTTTTTTCTGGTTTTTATATGCATACGGAGAGCATGTATATATGCATGACGTATTATTAATAATTTAGTTTGGTTGGATTTATTTTTATATTTGTATGTGGAAAGCATGTATATATGTATGAGGCATTAAATAAATTTTATATGATGTGAACGCTTTTATTTGAAGTAAAATAAATTAGTTTAGAAAATTAATTTTGAATTTTTAAAATAATTATATTTCATTTTTAATATAAAGAACTTGGAAGAGAAAATAAAATATAGGTTAAATATTATAAATGAAGAATAAAGATTGATAATAATAATTCAATTTCTAATCATTTGTAGCCTATTCACATTATGATATCTCACAAACTCAAAGAACAATTAAAAATATAAGTAATACAATAAAACTAGCATACTTATATTTTGAAACATTTATGTAAAAGATATGGAAGAATATCATTATGGAGACAATTATTTTGTTTGTCCATTATTCCATAACTATAACACTAAACCAAATTTAACCATAATCTTAGAACTAATTGGACACAAAACCAAATTGAACCATAATCTTAGAACTAATTAGACACTAAACCAAAATGAACCATAACCCTAAACCTAATTAAATATTAAACTAAATTGGTCCTTCATTCTAAACTAAATTATACCCTTAAACTAATATGAACCTAATTAAATGAATAGTGAACCAAATTGAACCCTTTAATTACACTAAATTTAAGAATTATGTTATACAAATAAATATTGGTTATCTAGCTTATAGAAGACTAAGAATTATACACATTTAGTTGTCAAAGTGAGTACTTTAATCCATATAATTGTAATTGTGATTAAACTAGTTAATTCCAGCCAATCAAATTTCATAATTTCTTTGTCATGTCAAATTCTAATATTTGATAAAGTAAAATGCACAATTTGTAACTTTTTCAATTTATAAGAAATTGAGGGATAAGAACCCTTTTTTCAAAAATTTATGTCCACAAACATTAGCTACCATGTCAAATTATTTATTATAATAGTTTTAGAATTAATTAATGTTATTCTCAAGTTTCTAATTTTTATCAATGTTTTATTTTGAATTGTATTATTAATAAATAAGTTTATAATATATTATTAATTTTTATTCTATATTAAAGTTTAATATTTTAAAATGTTTGATTTAGAATTTTAATTATATATATATATTCTTGAATTTATTTTTAAATAAAATTTTATAATATTAAAAGTATAATTAAATTTATTAAAATATTATAAATTATAAATTTGTAATAGTTAAATATATTTTGAATATATTGACGAATTTTTTTACATGGAACTTAATTTAAATATTTAATTTTATATAAGGGTGTAATATTATGATGATTTTTAAACACTGAAATATTTTTTATTTATTTTTAAAAATTACAAATAATATTAAATTTTATTATTATTATTTTTTTTTTTTAAAAGGTGGCAGTGCCACTTAGGTGCTCTGTAGCCTTGTAGATATATGAATTTGTGTTCATCTAATTGTTAGATTCTATATTGTCATTTCATGGTATCATCCTAATTCATAAAATTTACTAATTTATTATTAGAAATAAATTTAAAAATTGTGACATGATTTATTTTTCCAAAAGATTGTTTGATTTCTATATTATATTTTATATATAAATAATATATGGTTATTATAAAAAAATTCTAAAATATTTAACACACGCAACTAAAGGATGGTTCAAAATGTACTAAATACAATTCAATTTTGAACCAAAAAAAATAGTATATATATTTCAATTAAGATTGACATACATTACATGTCTCTATTGGCATTTCCATTACAACTTAAAATTTGACTCCTAATATATCTAAAAGCATTCCATTGCATTTATGATTTAATAGATTTGATAATATAATGATAAAAATATAAAGAAAGTAAATATAACTATGATGTTGAATTGAATAAAAATATAAAGTCCTTTCTTTCATAATAGTATATTGTATATTGTAATTTAAGACTATACTACAATGGAAATCTCTTTTCATATGAAAAGTTATGAATATTTTTGTAATTAATAATTTTGATGTTACTTTTACTTTTGTTACAAGGATTATATCAATTTTGCTTTATCATGAATCATTTACACCTCTTAGTGCCACTTTGACAACCATTAGAGTTTCTCTATTTGATTCTATTGAATTTTTTTTGGCATGAAATGGAGAAACTCTTATGATGATGATCATAGACTATGGAAATCTCCCCTCTTTGATATTTGATAAATTTAAAATTTAAAGAAAATAACAAATATTATAGATGTATTTAAAAATATTTATAATTTTTTTTTAAAAAAAAAATCAAAAAAATGAATCCATATCTTAAATTAATTTAAAGATATTTTGACCTTTATTTTCTTTTGCTAAAACAATGGTGTAAATATAAGTTATTAATAAGGTTGCGTATAATATATGAAGATACTTTAGAAATAATTTAAGCTCAATTTATCATTAACAGCCACATGTTCTGATTTTGCTAATATTTTCTTTAGTAATATTTTATGGAGGCTGATAGAGACCATTTAGAATGCAATTTTATTTATTTTTAAATATTATATACTTCATATTTGTTGTCCTCCAAACTCCAGAGGAAAATTAGCGAAGAAATGCTTCACTAATTTGAAGATTTTAAAGACGTTCGCAGATTTTCAAGGAATTCTTGCAAAATTCATTTTGTGCGTATCTGAGATATCCTACAATTCATGCACGCCATGAGACCACATTTCTACGAGGGATTTCGCTGAATAGCTCACGTGGGTTATCTAAGCTTTCATTTGTGGGTCATTCAGAGCAGTAGCAGGCGGAACATCGACTCATAAACTTACTCCATCCTCAACGCCCACAGGCTGGACTGATGCTGACAGACTGGCTTCTCACCTGTCAATTGCATTTGCTTGAAATGAATGTATCTAAAACCTTTTAAACAAATCCGTTTTGTGCATATCCCGCAATCGTGGCATTCCATGAAAACATCATCACATCCAATACCATCTTTCTTTTGTAAACAATTAGTCATGATATAAAGAAACAAAAATATGTAGGACATACTAATCCTTAAAAGAAAATTATTTGACACAATCCTAATTTCAATGGTATATGAAGATCAAAATCAATATGTTGAATAGTTACAATTTTTCATTTCAATTTCCTAACCTTTTTAAAAAATTTGTGATTCAAAGTGCCCCTTAGATTAGTATATGTAATCCAATAGCTCCTAACAATTTCAACAACTAGAATATTTTATGATGTGAATAATGATAAATTTTATGAAAAAGACTGATTAATTAAAAAAATTGTGATATTGCTATCAGGATTTAACTGTGTAGTTTTTTGAGTCAAACTCATTGACCCATGATTCATGAGTAGTGGTTCACTGAACCCATCTCTCATGAGAATGAAATGGAACACTTAGCACTAAGTGTTCGATTTCATTCTCATGAGAGATGGGTTCGGTGAACCACTACTCATGAATCATGGGTCAATGAGTTTGACTCAAAAAACTACACAGTTAAATCCTGATAGAAATATCACAATTTGACTTGCTGTGGAAAATATCTCCTACTTATCAATTAAAAAAATATCATTCTAAGTGAATCTTTTATAAGAAACATAAGCAAATATATGAAAAGAAAATAGTAAAGACAAATATGATGGCTGATTTGGTAGATATAATAGAAGAACACATAATCATGAGATATATAAACTAGGAGAAAAGAATATTATTCAAAGTGGTTTGGTAGAAAAAATTTGAATGAGATTGTACTAATAAATACGGGAAACACATATTAATATATTTTAATTTTATATTAACTTAGCATGATCAAACATATTAATGAAACAATAGATATTTACTAGTAATAAAAACTAGAAAAAGGAAAAATGAAATTATAGGATTTGACTAGAATTTGTATTTTGAAAATAGAATCAACAATTTTAAGACTTTCATCTTTGTTAAAGTTTGAAAATAATCGTCTTGAAAATGGTAGTAGGAATGCTACTTATTAGAAGAAGAGAAATAACATTTAATAACCTTAAATAAAGAGTTGGTCTATTTTGGAGTTATAAAGTATGACTATATCTGAGACAATCTGGAAAATAATATGCGCTTAGTTTATATTTAAACTCATTTTTACATTGCTGACCTGTGCAAACTCGTTGTCTTTTAATTTTAAAGCTTTTGTACAATTTTGAATTCTATATTTAGAATGCTGGTGCTGAAATGTACATTTTGAATTCTATATTTAGAATGCTGGTGCTGAAATGTACAATAAAAATTCACTATTGAAGAAAAGCCGATTAGTTTTCCATCATTACATCCTAGCATAAATAATTTAAAAAAATATATATATATATGGTCTAATCCATTAATTAATATACCATAATGTGGTAAATTATACAAATGATGAAGAAATCGTGTAAACCGAATATTTTGTGAGATGGAATTGAATCACGTGGAAGATGGGCATAAAAAAAATTTAATTGGATATCTTATAAACTGATCTATAAATATCGATTCTCCCGAAATGCTGACATTATTTGCACAACATTATAAAGATTCAAAGTATTTCTCCAAAAATAAATAAAAAATAGACAGATATATCAAACGTGATCATTTTAATTTCAATCTTCATATTACAAGGCAACAAGAGAAAGCCCAAAAATTACAGCAGTTAGTGATTTGGTTAATAATTCTCTATCAAACCATTGTGTGGCAAAACAGAAACATGATAATGATTAAGTGTTATTATCTGTGAAGAGTGGAAGCCACAGAGCAAGCCTACAATTTGTGGCGCTCTTTCATAGCTTCTCCTTTCTCCCCATTTGGCGATGGCAAACTCTCTTGAGTAGTAATAATAAGATGCTTTAGCTCAAGAACAACATTTATTAATTTAATGCACTTTGTAATTACTTCCTGCTCTGCAACTTCCCGCCCAACCCGATTTTCAAACTCAAGGCCCCCATGCCTGCCTCCCCTGGGGGAGATGCTATCCCCCTAGCCGACCAACCTGCTGGTCCTAGACCCTAGGCTATTCCCATGATATCCTCTGTCACGGACCCAGTGCCTAAGTCAACGGGGGTATCTCAAAAAGTGTCATCTTCTGTTGGTACCCCGCTTTCTCCCTCAAAATCCAACTGGAAAGGGGCCCTTGTTGGAGATGCTCAACAATATTTGGAGGCTCCGCTGGTGGATTTCGTTCAGACTGAGGAGGGTGTTGAACTTTTGCTCCCAGATTCTGTTGTGAATCGAATGATGGCGGACTTTCAGCTGTCTTTGGTCGGCCGGTTCTTCAACTTTTGCCCTACCATAGAGATGGTGAGGAAATGGGTGAATATTCAGTGGAAGATCAAGGGTTCTGTCCTGGTTTCAACTATACTTGGAGGACTTTTTCTGTTTAAGTTTACCACTCTTGAGGATCTTTCCTATGTGTTGGCAGGATCATGGGTCTATGGAAAGCATTTCCTAGCCCTCGCAAAATGGAAACCCGGACTCAATCCGATGACAAACCTAACTAGAATGGCCCCGGTTTGGATCTGCCTCCTTGGGCTCCCTCTTGAGTACTGGGATGAGCAGGTCTTCAGATGGATTGGAGACTCCTTCGACTCTTTCATCACTATGGACTAGGTGACTCGATCGAAGTCCAGATTGGTTTTTGCCAGATTTTGTGTAAATGTTAACCTGAATAAAACCCTGCCCAACTTTATCATCTTGAAATCAAAGCTGGGCAGATGGACACAAGCTCTGGTGTATGAAAATGCGGTATTATTCTGCCAGAACTATGATAGCAAGGGTCACACTAGTGATACTTGCACGTCCTCTAAAATGGGGAAAAAAAGAGAGAACAAAGATAAGGGTGTGGCTGAGGGTCCTCCCCCCTTAGGTGAAGAAGAGAAGGTGGAATCTAGGCCACCCTTGGTGACTAAGGAATCGAAAATTCTTGCTATTGAAGACCTAGCCCTGGAGGAAGGAGAGATCGTCCCCACCCAGGTGTTGAAGGAAGGATGCCCTAACCTGGAACCGTTTGTGTCCATGGAGGAGCCTGTTATCCAGATGGTGGAGGAGTTAACAGTCACCTCGACGCCGCCGCCCCCCCCCCCCCCCCCCCCACCCCCCCAAGAAGAATTAGTGACTAGCCCTACTATGGTGGAACAGCCTGCCATTGTAGTGGATCTGGTGGTGCAATCCTCAAAGCTGATGCAAAACCCCCCCTGAAACAGGTAAAGAAGAGCCCCTCCAGTTCCCTGGATTTGGAGGATGATGAGGGGGAATGGAAAACGCAGAGGAATAAAACCAAGCCTAAAAAGGTGGATGTGGGAATGGAAACACCAAGGGGTAGACCTTCAGACAAAGCAATAAGATCATGAGGAACCACAAGGGATGTTGTAGCAGGTAAGCAACAAACCCTGGAGTCTAGCTTTAAAAGTAAGAAATGAATTGTCTTTCTTGGAATGTGAGGGGACTGAACAAATCCTTTAAACAAAGTGCTGTCAAACACTACATTTTTTACCTCAA
Organism: Chamaecyparis obtusa; assembly: GCA_027943335.1. Taxonomy (NCBI): domain Eukaryota; kingdom Viridiplantae; phylum Streptophyta; class Pinopsida; order Cupressales; family Cupressaceae; genus Chamaecyparis; species Chamaecyparis obtusa. The sequence continues at coordinate 817,688 of BSBK01000412.1, forward strand.
GCTTGATGTTCTACTCCTCCAAGAGGTTAAGATGTCAGCTAGTAACTTCGCTATCCTGGCTCCCAAGCTCTAGTCGGGGGTGGCCTTTCTATATTCTGAAGCTGTGGGGGCATCTGGGGGTATTTCCATGCTTTGGAACCCCAATAGGATATCTGGTCTACTAGCTTCTTCTTCTCCCAACTACCTTGCTGCCACTTTCAGGAAAAATGGTTTAGAGTGGACTACCTTTAATATCTATGCTCCTAATACCCGCTCAGGTAGAGCTTCTCTATGGGTTGATCTTGGCCACCATCTGGATCAGGACTGCCCTATGAATTTCTTGCTGGCTAGTGATTTCAATACGCCCCTTTACCCTTCAGAAAAATGTGGTGGTCTGGTGGATTATTCAGATAGTATGGGGGAGCTGGCTCAATTTATCTCCTCCATAGGTCTTTCTGACATCAGTCTGAAGGGAAACCCTTTCACCTGGTCCAACAATAGGAAAGGCCCCCACCTCATCCAGGTGAGACTGGATAGTGCCCTGGCCACCTCTTCATGGGACCTCTACTTGAACTCCTCCCTATCCTCCCTCCCGACAATGACGTTGAATCACAACCCCCTCCTCCTCAACTAGTTCGACACCCCCAAGGTCAGCCTGACACCCTTCAAATTTGAAACTATGTGGTGCTCTCGCCCATCCTTTAGGGATCAAGTGAAATTCTGGTGGAAGACCAATATCAAGGGTACTACTATGTTTAGAATAGCCTGAAAGCTTGAAATTATTCGTAGGGAGGTTAAAGGATGGAGCAAGCATAACTTTGGTGACTTCCGCAAAGAAAATATGGAACTGTCTAGAACCTTAGATTCCCTCCAGGCATAGTTGACTGCTGGTAACTTTCCTCCCCAGGTCCAGGTTGAGGAGGAGCTGACTAGGAATAAGTGGTAGGAAACCCTGAAAAGAGAAGAAATCTACTGGAAGCAGAGATCTTGTGTCCAGTGGCTTACTGAAGGAGACAAGAACATGACATTCTTTCATTGGTCTACCTGTATCCATAAAAGAAGAAATACTATTGCTGATATTAAGGACGAAGAAGGGAACAAAGTCAAGGAAAAGGATAGGATCAACCTAGTGGTGGTCAACTACTTCAAGGAGCTATATTCTAATATGGGTCCTATCTACCCAGACAACATCCAAAATCAACTCCTGGACCACATCCAAAGTGCTATAACGATTAGTGACAATAACATGCTCATGGAGCGGGTCTCGGATGAAGAGGTTAGGAAGGCGGTTTTTGCTATGGGAGCTTATAAAGCCCCTGGTCCAGACGGCTTTCCTCCGGCGTTCTTTCAGGAGTATTGGGACATTGTGGGGACTAATGTTACTTGGGGGGCCAGAGGCTTTTTTAGGACAGGTCGCATCCTCAGGCAACATAATCAAACCTACATTGTGTTGGTTCCTAAGCATGACAATCCTACCACTATGATGGATTTCAGGCCCATCAGCCTATGCAATACTTTTTATAAGATCCTCACCAAGATCCTGGTGGGCAGAATCAAGCCTCTGCTAGACAAGATTATAAGCACTACTCAAAAAGGCTTCGTGCCAGGAAGACAGATCCTAGATGCGGCCATAGCCACCCATGATATAATCCACTCTATGGACAGAAGCAAAGTTCCAGGTATGGCTTTTAAACTGGATATCTTCAAAGCTTATGAAAAAATTAATTGGTCCTTTCTGATTAAAATTCTTGCTAAAATGGGGTTTAATGAGAAGGTCATCTAGATCATACAAGAATGTACTCAAACTACCAGCCTTTCTATTCTAGTGAGTGGATCCCCTAGTAGTTATTCTAAACCTGAGAAGGGTCTTAGACAGGGGGACCCCCTCTCCCCTTACCTTTTTATTATGGTGGCTGATGTGATTAGCAGGAACCTTTGTATGCTGTCTGCCATGGGGAGAATGATGGGCATCAAACCTGCCTCCACTAGTCCTCAAGTGGTTTTAGAACAGTTTGTGGATGACACCTTCCTCTTTGGTTATTCCTCAGTTATTGAGGCCAAGCAGTGGAAACAAATTCTGGAAAGTTACGCTTGGGCTTCAGGGCAGTGCATCAACTATCAAAAGAGCAGGCTGTTCTTCTTTAACACCCCCATAGAGACACAAAATAAGGTGCTTCAAATCCTGGGCTACCTAGTGGCCTCTCTCCCTTCTACTTATCTTGGCCTCCCCCTTACTATTAAAGAGGTTTCCCAAGATTTCTAGAATTCCATCCTGGAAAGAACCCAAAAGAAACTTGCTGGCTGGAAGGGGAAGTTTTTGAGCAATGCTGGTAAGCTGCAACTCATGGCCTCCACTCTCCAAGGAATCCCTGTCTACTTCCTTTCTCTCTTTAAAATCAGAGGCTACATGGCGGACAAACTTGAAAAGATATAGAGGACTTTTCTATGGGCAGGATCTGAAGAAAAAAAGAGGATGTCTCTGGTGAATTGGGATATTGTCTACCTCCTGAAGAGAATGGGCGGCCTGGGGTTAAGGAAAATTGGGTTGATGAATAAAGCCCTTACCATGAAAGTGGCCTGCAAGCTTATAGAAGGAAAGGCAGATTGGTGCAAACTTATGGAAGCCAAGTACCTCCAAGGACACCCCTATAGGAGAATGTTCCAAGATGGAAACCTCCCTAGTGGCTCCCAACTATGGATGAACATATGTAAATGTAGGACCCTTCTCTCTAAAGGTGCTCTCTAGCAAATCGAAAATGGAAGATCCATCAGGTTTTGGAATGACAACTGGATAGAGAACCAACCTAATTTAGGCTACAGTTTCAAAACCCTTATGGATCACCTCAAACCTATCTTGGGTAATAGAGCTTCTAACTATATCACTAGCAAGGATTGGGAGGACATTCCTAGGTGGTTAAGGAACAGACCAAATCTGCAACATTCAGCCAAGGACCTCATGGAAATTACTACTAAGGTTAGAATCTCGGGTCTTGAGGACTCAATTATTTGGGCCCCCACCCAGGCTGGTACTTTCTCTGTCAAATCTTCTTATAATTTACTTTTGGAGGAGGTGGGCAACTAGTAGGATTGGAAGAAGGTGTGGATTCCCCAGCTCACCCCTAAAATTAACTTCTTCTGGTGGACCTTAATGCATGGTAAGGTCCTAACCCAGGATAACCTAATAAAGAGGGGCATCCCCATGGCAAATAGATGTATTCTATGTAAGAAGGAAGAGGAAACAGTGAACCACTTGTTCATCCACTGCAACTATGCCTCCAATTTATGGCATGGAGTTATAGGCAAGTTAGGTATCCCGTGGGCCCTGGACAGAGAAGTGCATCAATTTAATAACTGGAGAGTCCCCTCAAATCACCCCCTCCTCCAGCTCCTCTAGCGTTTGCTACCCCCCCCACATCTGCTGGTCCATTTGGAAGGAGAGGAACAATAGGATCTTCAAAGAGGAGAGTATCAATCCCGACGCTTGCCTCCACATTGGAACTAAGCTCTGATGTGAAAATGTTAGGATGGCTAAATGGAAGCTCCCTCCTTACCCTCCTGCTGCTTGGGAAGTTAGTTTTGCTAATAGGTGGAACATCCTTGCTGGGTTCTCCAGGTTTGATGATGCTAAAAAAATAGCTAGAAAAGCCACCAAATGGGTGGGCCCCCCCAGAGGATGGATTAAATTAAATTTTGACGGGGCAGCAAATAATATAAGCCAAGGTGGGGGTGGCATCTTGAGAGATCACAGGGGTGACTGCTTGCTGGCCTATGCTGGCCCTATCAGCAATAGCATGGTCACCCAAGCAGAAGGCATGGCTCTTCTCTGGGCGATTGAATTTGCAAAACATTTGAATGTCAGGTAGCTGGCAATCGAGGGGGATTCCATGGTGGTGGTTGAGGCTGTCAAAAGTGGTGCTAGTGCGGGATGGCAAGCCAGACCTATCATCAGGGAGATCGGTGAGCTTTTGTGTAGCTTCCAGAGGACCACCATAATTCACATGTACAGGGAAGGGAATTCTGTTGCTGACTCAATGGCGACAATGGGCCTAAGGCAAGCTAAACTCAGCAATTGGAGGGTAGTTTTTGATTTACCTCTAGTGACTCAGCAAATCATTGGGGGAGAAATGAATATTGAAGTTTAAATGAGCCACGATTTTTCATTCATTTTGAATCCTCACTGGATCATGTGCTGGTGTGTCCCAATGATTTTTGCGATTATAGAAAAGAGAACCCATTTTCCCATAAAGAATCATAATTACCCTTTAAACGTGTGGAGTAGACGTTGTCCAAATCAAAGGGCTTACTTGGCCAAAGAGGACACCAAGTGTATCCTTGCTATTATTACTATTAATGGCACCTGGAGATTCGTTGGATCTAGCAGTACGGAGCCCATTTCCCAAAAATTTTCCCAAAACCTATAGTTTAAGTTATATTTAGGGATTTTCTGTAATTGCAAAGAGGTTATCAAGTTTTGCAGAGATACTTGGCTCTATGATTATCAACTTATTCTGACGAAGGAGGGGCTGAATATTGAAATGGGAGGCAACACTCTCCGCATTAAACCTAATAAAATCGATGATCTCTTCTCCTCGGATGCACTAGTGACTCATTATTGCAAGGAGAGTGGCATTTGGGGCTTCATGGAGAGAATGAAGTGTGGGCATGACGAACATATATCCAAATAGTTTGTGTCATCTTGGAATAACAAAAATGTCTCTGTTGGTGGTATTCACTTCTAGCTAAATGAGGAGGTGATAGCCAAGGCGACTGGGCTATCCATGAAGGGGAGAAAATACAAGAAAATCAGTTGAACTCTGGACCCAACTAGCCTTAACCAGTTCTTCAAGGACGGTGAGATTTTCTTAATGAAAAAGTAGGGGGGTTTCAACAGGGAGGAGCTGCAGGATTTCTGGCCAAAAATTCTACCTCATTGTGATGAAATACTTCACTTTGGAAGGTAAGTTCACTATCTTCTACTATTACCATTTACCATTTCTAAACCATGTGAGGAACAAAGATTTAATATCCATCCCCTTCTTCCTGCTGCACTCCATCGAAAGCAACATGCTTGACATCAATGAGAACCCTGATAAGCAAATGCATATCCTTCACCAGGGCCACCTCCTCTGCCTTTATCAATTCCACAAAGCCATTTGTCCTACACCTCAGCCCCCCCCCCGGTTATCTAGGAAATGACACAGGAGGATTCCCTAGCCAAAAATGAAAACCCCACCCAGTCCTCCTCCCTATCCATCCGTATTACCCAGGAGGCTATTCCTGGAACCAAAGAGGGTAAGAGTTGGAAAAAATGTGTCAAAAATCTATTTCTAAGGAAGGATGCCCAGAATGTGTCTTATGTTTCTGAGTCTGAGGATATGAAAAATAGGAAGGAGGATGATAGTACCCCAAAGACCGACTGGAAAGCCAAAAAAAGAAAATTATTGGAAAGCCAGGTCAACCTGGAGGTGGACTTGAGTGGGTCAGGTAGAAGGAGGTCTAATAGACTGGCCAAAGAGCAATGTAAAACTAAACTATTGGAAACGGTGACTAAAGAGCTTTCCATGTTTGACAAGGACTCCCAATCCACCGAGTCCATGAATGATTCTTTGAAAGACCACATGAGCCCCCCTCATATCCCTGTTCCCAAACCCAAACCTACCATGGAAGCCCCCTTCATCTCTTCCCCATCCCTAAGCCCTGTTGACAATCCTCTAGAGAAGCCCCCTTCCCCTATTCACAACACTGAAGCCCTGGAGGATAGAAACAAGCTCAAAGGGACTCTTAAGAGGAATTTTGAGAAGTTGGATAAGGAGATTGCTGAGATAAAGAATAAGGTGCAGGACCTAATGAACCAATGCAAGCTAACCAATAAATTTGATTTGAAAATTATGCATGCATCGGCGACGACTCTTTGTCATTTGCAAGATAAGTTGGCGGGTGGCACTCTGGAAGCAAACGAGGACAACAAGGACCTCCTCCTATTCTTGTAGGAAGAATGGGCAACTACTCTGCTGTCTAAGCAATTGGATGGAAACAATTAGCTTAGTTCCTATGATTTGGTCAAGTTTGGAAGGGTTTAACCCTAGGTCCCCCAGTTTTGTGAATGGGGTTTTTATTAGCTTTTATTGCTCTCTGGTTAGTCCTGTGTGGCTTTTTACTGATACTTTACTTGATACTTTACTTGATACTACTGATACTAGATACTTTGGGTTCTTTCGTATGTTTAGTAAGGTGACCTTTGTTTTTGATAGAGGCAGATTAGAACTGTTGAATACTATTATCATGTTACTGCTGCTTGACTGGTTATATTAATATGCTATTAATGTGCTACTAGTCCTCTGTTCTACAGGCCAACACCCTTCTGCTGCTTTTATCTATCAAAAACATTTATTAATTTAGGGCTTAATTGGTCCTTGTTAAACTGGAAACCCAAATGTACAAAACCACTTATTTCTTGAAATTGGACATCTATTTCCCTCATAATGCTACCTCTGTGTTGAAGTTCTTTACTTCCACTCATCTTGATTATGAGTATGTAATATTCTTTTGTCAATAGGGAAAGTGAAGATATATGAATGGTTTAGTGCGTGTACAAATAAAAAAATCGCATGTGCTACAAAAAATAATAATAATAAGGTGAAAACGTGACCATAGACACGGAATTTGACATTAATGTGTTATGCTTTCTAGTTTTTTATTTTAATTAGAATGCAAAGTAGCTAAGTTAGCTTTTATGGTAGTGCCTCTTTCAGATACGTCAACTGTGTTGTGCTGTGATTTCAGTTATGTCTATTGTTTGGAATTTGTAGTTTTCTCCAATGTAAATATAGTTGATAGACATTGGGCCTATAAAATTATTATATTTGTTTTGACTGGTTTATATATATATATATATATATATATATATATATATATATATATATATATATATATATATATATATATATATATATATATATATATATATAGTATGTGCATGAATTATTATTCATAATTTTGTTTGGTTGGATTTGATTTTATATATGTATGGGAAAGAATATGCATATGCATATGGTAGTAAATAAATGTTATATGAAGTGTGGATACTTTTATTTCTAATAAAGTAAGCTAGTTCATATTCAAAATTAATCTAGAAAATGAAATTTTTATTTTTCTTTAAATAATCATATTTCACATTTAATATAAAGAATGTCTAAGAAAAAAAAAATAGAGGTTTTAAAGGTCATATATAAAGAATATATGAAGAAGTAAATCATTTAATCATTAAAGGTCACTAATATGACATTAAAAAATAGACAATAATTAGACAATAGCAAAGTAATGATATTTAGTTCTTGATGAATATGTTCTTATACAATAAATGTGAAAACTTCAACTAATTAACAAGTTTAAATATAGAAGGCAAAATAAAGATATCCATTCTACACAATGCTTACATGGAATTGATGATAATTATTGAGCTTTACATCACTTGCAACCTATCCACATTCTGATCCTTTACAATCTTAAAAAAATAATTAAAAATATAGATAATCTTATATTATGATATTGTAATCAATATTAATTAAAATAATTATAATTATTATATAATTACGTCGAGAGGCATTCCTATACAATCACAGCGGAAAGGGAAGACACCAACACAACATATTCCTTGGAATATGCCGTGTACATAAAAAAGAATGGTAGTTAGTTACAATTAAAATTAATAAAATAAAAAAATAAAAAAAAAACTATTACAAAAATGAATCACAAAAAAATAAAAAATAAATCACAAAAAAATCAAAAACAATTTCAAAAAATCAAAAAATGATTACAAAAATCAAAAAATCAAAAATGATTTCAAAAAATAAAAAAATGAATGCATTTAGAGTGGGGGCCGTGTGCTGCAGACGCGGGGTCTGTGAGCTGCAGACATGGGGGCCGTGCGTACAGCCAAGTGCACGGTGCTGGCATAGCGGGCGAGGCATTAAACTTTTAATTTTTTTTTTTAAAAGTTTCATTTTTGTAACGCACAGAATATGATGTGTTCGTTCATTCAGGAATACGAAAGGCTTGAGCAATGAAGAGTCACTCTTCATTTATAAAATAGTGCTCTTTATTGCTCAAGCTAAATTTTTTTTAGAGCACAAGCTAGATTTCTAAAGATTTGTGAGAGAGAAATTTGTGAATAGTAGAGAGGAGGATTGCATTGGAGAGATAAAATTTGTGAGAGAGAAATTTGTGAATACCAAAGTGGAGGATTGCATTGCAGAGAGGATTTGTGAGAGAGAAATTTGTGAATAGCAGAGAGTTGGATTGCATTGCAGAGAGCTAATTTGTAGGCAACTTTCATCAATATCAAACAGGTAAATAGATTTTGTTTTATATTGCATTTAATTTAATGTTATTTTATATAGTTTGATAGTAATTTATTTTAATATTATTTTATATAGTTTGATATTACATCTAATATCAAACTATATAAAATGCAATATTAAATATTGCTTGATATTAGATCTAATATCAAATATTGTTTGATATTAGATCTAATATCTGATATCAAATATTAGATCTAATATTTGATATCAGATCTAATTTATTAGATCTCATATTATATAAGTTTTTTTTAGATTAATTTTATATAGTTTGATATATAAAACTAATATTAGATTAAAATAATCTAATATCAAACTATATAAAATTAATCTAAATTAATTTTATATAGTTTGATATTAGATTATTTTAGATGTAATATCAAACTATATAAAACTATCTAAAAAATAAATTTTTTATATAGTTTTATAGTGTTTTTAGATTGATATTGTTTTTAGATTAATATTGTTTTTAGATTGATATAGTTTTATATCGTTTTTAGATTAATATTGTTTTAAGAATTGTATTTAATATTCTTTAAATGCAATTCTTAAATTTTAAAATCCACTACATTTTGTGTCATAATATGATAGGTGGTATTTCTAATGTAACCATTATTCATTATTATGCAATAAAATTGAATTGATTTATTTTGGAGTTGTTTAATATAGTTATTAGATCTAATTCTTATCCTTTTCTAATTATAAACATTCACTTTAGATAATCTCTTTATATATTTAAATAATCTATTTACATTGTGGATGGCAATGCCCCCATGGTGTAATATTTGTTTTTTATATAAATTTAATTTTGAATATTAACTTTGTTAGATATAGATTTTTTGTAAAATCTAGATTTTTTAATTTAAATAATTTGTTTACATTGTGGATGGCAATGTCGCCATGGTGTAATATAGATTTTTTGATTTAATTATAAATTTTTTATTTAAATAATCTATTTACATTGTGGATGGCAATGTCGCCATGGTGTAATATTTGTTTTTTATATAAATTTAATTTTGAATATTAACTTTGTTAGATATAGATTTTTGTAAAAATTTATTAGATATAGATTTCCATTTACAATATTACCATTATTTAGATTTCAATTCCTAATTAGATTTTAAAATTAATTTCATAGTTACTTTGAAATGTTGAAATTACATTTATTTTAATAGGATTTATATAATTAAAATTGCAATTACTAATTTTTTAATGTTACAAATTAGGATTTAGATTAATTATATAAATTGAGGACATTTCCATTTCGAATATTACCTTTATTTGATTTGTTTGCTTTAAATTTGATTTCATTTGCTTTACAATTAGTAATTTTTATTTGCTTTAAATAATGTAACAATTAATAATTATAATTTATTTTTTATTTGATTTAAATGTTAGAAATATGATTTAGATTAATTATATTTTATTTTTGTATAAATTTAGGAGATTTCCATTTTCAATGTTACTTTTAGAATATTACATTTAGATTTCAATTCCTTATTATATTTAAAAAATTAATTTATTAGTATATTAATATGAATGTATAAGGTCTTCTAATGTTACAAAATTGATTTAGAAGTTAGCTTAATGAAGTTGATTTTGTTTAATGACATTAATATTATATTTCTTTTATTGCTATTTTCATAGTTAGTTTAAAATATAACATTTTGTTGCTATTTTACAAAATATGTGAATGTTGCAATATTTATGTTACTCAATTTCATTTAAATTAGATTTAATAAAATTGATTATGTTAATGGTATTAATGAAATTCATATAATCAATTGTTCTTTAAAATTAGGTTTACATCATTTCGTATAAAAAATTATATTTTGAAACTCATTTAATGTAATTGAATTTGTTAAGTTTAATTTATTTATGTTTGTAATCATAAATTAGGAATATACATGGAGCTTACTATGGGCATGAAGGTTGAGATTAGCTCTGATGAAGAGGGGTTCGAAGGGGCTTGGTTCGAGGCAACAATTGTAGACATTATTAACAATAGTGAGGTGACAAAATATTGTGTCAAGTGCGACCATTTCATAAATGATGAATAGGCTCGAGAGCCCCTTGTTGAGGAGGTCTATGTAGATTATATGAGACCTATTCCGCCTCCTATTACTTTGCCATGATTTGTACCTCCTGGATTTGCAGTTGAAGTGCTAGACAATGACTGTTGGTGGTCAGGCGTGACCGTTGACAGATTTGTTTCCCCCCTTAGTCAGATAGAGTTCTATGAGGTGTACTTTCCTGATTCTCACACTTTGAAGCCGTATTCACGCACCCATGTACAAGCAAAGCAAGAATGGGTTAGGGAAAGATGGAGGCAAACATACTGGAACTGAAATGATTGACAATTAATGTTTGTATTGAGATCCAAATTGGATCACATATGTTTTTGGATTGATTGCTTAGTATTACAAATAAGAGATCCTGTGTTGTCACATTTTCACAAAATGGCCTTTAGACCATTGCAATCCTTATTGTATATCAATTATTATTAAAAAAAAAATCATTTTGTTATTCTTGTATATCTTGGCTCTAATTCACTCCATGTATGTCAATTTTTATGGTGTCTACACTCAAAGTATTCTTATTGCCTTTTATTTTTCAGAATTTGTATTCTGTATGTTTAAATATGAATTTAAATATGATACATAAATTATCACAACTAAATTGCAATGTATTATAAATTGGCATTTTCTAAATCAAATGTATATATATAAAAACATATTAATTGACAAGTAAAATTCTTTCGTTCTAATTATTAGAATTGTTTAACATATGTATAATATAAAGTTTGCTTACATCACTAATTTAATGTTATTCTATACTAGATATGGTGAGACCGAGGTTGATCTTTGAATCAGAAGAAGCTAGAAGAGAATATCAAAGGGAATATCAAAGACTATATAGAAGAGTGTCTCACAGATGTCAGCAACAATAATTGACTGAAAGTCAAAGAGAACAACATAGGGTCAGGCATAATGAAACTAATAGACAAATAGTTTGTAGAAGAAGGGAAGAGGTAACAGTGGAATAATTAGAAATTGAAAATAGAGCTGATATAAATGTTTCAATGAACAACCGTCAATGAACTTCTATTCAAAGCCTTCAAAATGAAGGGCCTCAACCGATTCAAGATGATCTTGAACCGAGCCATAGATATAACAATCCACCTAATGTAAACATTTAGTTAGATGTTGAAAATGAAAGTCTGCATCTATAGAGCGTGTTCTGCAAATGCCACAGCATGAAAATCAATTAGAAATGAATGTTGATGTTGAAGGTACTGTGGAAAACATGGGAAACCCAAATCGTATGCTTGAAACTGAATTTAGAAGATTGCAAATGTAGTTTAGGCATCAGATAGATAGTTTGAAGACTCCTCAAATGTGTCATGTTTGTCAAGAACCATATCTTGCAATGAAAGTATATCGCACCTGTGAAGGCCCAATATGCAATAGGTGTAGACAAGAAAGAGGAACTCACAGGTTTTCATCTTCAAACAATATGGACCCTGGATCTCATCCAAAAGAGCTTGCAAATTTGACTCAGGTTGAAGAGATGTTGATTGCACATGTCAGTCCTATACTACAAGTTACACATGCAACTAGTGGGTCAGTATAAGTACAAAGGGACACACTATAAGTTTTCCTCAACATGTAGAACAAGTGGCCAAAGTTTTACCACACACCAATTGAGCATTTTCCAATTATTATTATTCATAGAAGGGATCAACATGGTACATGTTATAACTTTACCGTAAACAAGGATTGTGTGTACAAGGCATTGAAGTACAAAGTAGACCATGAAAAGTTTTATACAGATTATAGAATTGATGAACATGCTCTCAATGACTTGCCTACAAATACGGATCAAAATGTTTTTAATAGATTGAGGACAATCCACATGGAATTTGATTCTGATGCAAATGAAGTGGTTTTTGTGGGTCCAGTCATGGAGACAGGTGAAGGTAATGTAATTCAACACACAACATCTATGGCTTCATGACCACCTAATGCTCAAAGAGAAATTGAATTAATCCAAGCATGGGTTAACAATCCTGAGGTAATTCCATCTGCATTAATTGAATGGCCAGCTATAGGTGCATCACCTATCAATGAATATGTCACATTAGGATTGTTTGATATGGCATTTCCAACATTGTTTCCTGATGTAAGATGTGATTGGTTAGAGCCAAGATTGAGGAGAATTCATCTGCATGAATATGTGAAGCATTTGTTGTGATATAGGGATCATCGGTTTGGTAAACATCCCAGGTTTAGGTATTTCATGATGAATATGATAATGAGACATTGTGCACAAAATTCATCTTCTGTATTTGTAAAAAGGAGTTTTGAAGACATACCAATTACCATCAATGAGCTAAGAGAACATATGGAAAATATGTCACATAATAATTTGGCAGATAGGTTGATGAGATTGGAACAGCTCTAAGAGGAACAAGATCATATTGGTGGAAATGTAGAGTAGAATTAACAAATATGCTTCACCAAATTGGGACTCCTACAATTTTCTTCACCTTGAGTGCAGTGAATATACAGTGGTCTGATTTGCATACACTGATGCCTGGAATAGCACCAACTGATCCATGAGAAGCTCAAAAGTGGAGAAGATAGAATGTCATTGACTATCCTCATATAGTTGCATATTACATGGATTTGAGGCATACAATGTTCTGGAAAGAGATACTTGAAAAGGGTATGAAAGTCAGTGATTTTTGGTGCAGGTATGAGTGGCAACATAGGGGTTCACCTCATGTGCATGGATTTTATGGCTCGAAGGAGCACCCAACATGGACACTATAGACTGGTCAAATGAGGAGGAATGCAAAACTGCTGAGAGGTATTTTCATTCCATTATTCATGCATGGAATCCTAGACATGATCCTCATCAAAGAAATATACAAGTATATTTTATGTCATTTAATAATCAATAATATATATATATATATATATATATATATATATATATATACTATAATATATACAATATATATTATATATATATATATATATATATAAATATACAAATATATATAATATATATAATATATGTATATATATATAATGATATGATATATATATCATGATATATAATATT